>JABVXS010000235.1:0-42272 GCA_013365335.1 Madathamugadia hiepei
TAATTTCGAAAAATGATAAATTTTGATGATTTGCATTGGTTGAAATGGTAATAATAACATCTGGTTAACACATGTGTATGTGAATGTATGTGAATGTGTATGTGTATGTGTATATGTGTGTATGTGTATATGTGTGTATGTGTGTGATTGAATAATAAGTAAGCGCGAAGAAATTTTAGTAAAATAAAAGTTTGCATTATGTTCCATTTTTCTCTCACCTTTCCATTTCATCGATTTTATCGAACTTTAAAGGAATTAAAGGGAAATACCTGTTGAGTATCGACTTGTAACATATGATCGTAGGAAATGATAAATAATGATCGTGCGCGAAAATCGTTTTGATGAAATTTATTGTAAACACTTAGGGATAAACGAGCCAACAACGTATAATCGCTCGGATTTTGGTCTGAAAGACTTGTTGTCTTGTTCCTTGACCTTTCTTGATCTTTCATTCAGGATAATCTTATTTCTGATTATAACGGAGTGAAAAAAATTTTTTTGGGCAATTAATACAGAAATAAGTGCTTTGCTGATCCTGGATACATAAGCATGTTAAATTTGCGATAATCAACCAAGTACATTGAACTAATTAACACATATGTTAATTAATCATTGATCGATCGGACGGTTCCAATCAGATTCATCCATTTTGCAGTTTCACACCATTTTTATTTCCCTAATTATTCAATGCATAAGCAATGACGGCCAAAAATATTACTTAATGAATCGAAATTAAGAATTAATCAATTAGAAGTGAAATATATGAAACCATGGACTATTTTCAGGACAATTCTCGAGTTATCCTGGAATTTATAGCGCTGATAAAGTGGTAAGAATGCTGGGAAACGAATACTTTGACCAATTTCTAACGGAAGTGGTTCACCGAAACTTAATCCACCATTTGATGAGATCTAAAAAGAAATAAACTTAATATCCGAGAAGCATTTCCCTCTACCCACCCTTTCTACAAATCTCTCAGAACGTATTCCTGCAATGCCGGCAGGAATACCGTTCTACCGATCCAGCACTTCCAGACTGTTTCTATCGTATTTCACAGAATATATCACCCACTTAAGACTCAATCTGACCAAGTTCGAAACAATACAGTACCCTTCAAATAGTACAGTAGTCCAGCTTTCTCTTATAATGCATTCCTACAGTCTTTCCTCATTTTTTGCCATCATTACAGCATGGTCTTTGTTAGCGGCTCATTCAAGATCTTTGCCTGAGGTCACGCCTAGAATTTCATTGATACCTTAGATCTGTTCGGTTGGGCTCTTTTGTATAAACGATACTCCAAAACATTTCTAATCGTTTCTCATTTCCGGTGACCTCAGCTATAGCCACTGGCAGGGAATCACGTGTGCATCTTATATTTCATGCTATTAGCTTGAAACATTTCTTTCCAAGTTTGAATTTGATAGTGTTCTTTAGGATTACCTAGTGATCTATTCAAAAATAAACCTATCGATCCATGTGTTCCTAAAGATGAACAAGTTACTTCAGAGTACACTCTTGAAGATTAGGATAAAACCAATTTTGGCGATTATTTGGGAGCAAGGTAAATGGCCTACGTAAATGGTATGATATGTTTTGCCAAAAAGTCGGATAGATTCATCCAAACGGTAATCGGTGACACCATTTATACGTGGAGGAACTTCAAATGTTGGATTATCCACCGGAAATAGGATCGATTCTGAAAGGAATGATTAATTAATATTGCTTAATGAAATTGATCACATCAGAACACTGAAAGTATCACTTCGTCAAAAAGGTATTAACGTATTACTTATTACTTATCAAAGATAAAGGTTCACTTCGTCAAAAAGGTATTAACGTATTACTTATTACTTATCAAAGATAAAGGTTCACTTCGTAAAAAAGGTATTAACGTATTACTTATTACTTATCAAAGATAAAGGTTCACTTCGTCAAAAAGGTATTAACGTATTACTTATTACTTATCAAAGTATTAATTCATCCTATTTAAAATTACCGATAATTGTTAACACTGAAATTGACCTAATTACCAGTTTCACCTTACTTTTGCAACACTTTTGTATACATGAAATTATGAAATCAGATAAGCAACTCATCCTGAATTGCAACCTAATTACTTTTATTCCAATTTGTGTGAAATGTTAATTCAATTTCCTTTTTGATGGATTTATCAAAGTTTTCTTCCTTCATTACATTTATATATTTTAGGATAATTTGAAAAAGCAATGATAGTACCGCGACAGTCCACCCCATTACCGACAAATCCATCAATGCAATTGCATCGGAATGATCCGTGCAAGTTTGTGCATATTGCTGCTTTATCACAGGGATCATACCTGCAATATTTCATTAATAAACCAGAAATTTAATTAATTAATCATTAAATTGTGATGCGAAGAATTGATTCACTTACTTGCATTCATCAATGTCAACACATCGACCCGTATATTGATCACGTTGAAAACCATCCACACATTCACATTCATAACTACCCACTAAATTCTTGCAAATTCCTTTTTCACCACAATAAAAGTCGGCTAATTGGCATTCATTTATATCTGAACTTTGACATTTGAACTTTTCGATTGGAAGGAATCTCTTAGCATTCCACTAATGGCATTGTGGTTCTTCATTTGCTTCGTAATAAATCCACCAGGTAGCTTCAAATAATTAATTATGCTGTGGAAGTTTTTGTAGCAAAACATACCCACACAGCCATGTGTACTCTCCGGACTACCTGCATACCCAGGTGCACAGCGACATTCATAACTGCCATCGGTATTCAGGCATATCGAACTATTCTTACTACCACCACCACCACACACTACAATTCCTTCCTCACATTCATCCAAATCTGCAAAATATCATTATTTTTTTTTTTAAATTTATTAAAAGAAAAAATTATTGATTTGCTTGATAGTTGAGTGAAAATTTTTCTGCAAAGAAATTGCTTCTGAGATTTTTTGTTGCATTTAATGGTTTGCAGTAAATTCATTTACGGAAAATGGTAATGATAGCTAAAATCTGATGGAAACCTATTAATTAGCGTAAATAAAATTGAATGAAACCCTTGAGTAATAATTCATTTACTAATTAGTACATGAGTTATTCAATTAAAGGTCAATGAGTACCCATACCCGAAATAAATACTACCAAATTTTATTTGTCACACTGTATTTTAGTTCTTTCAATATAGTGCAAAGTTTAATTTTGAATTTGAAAAATTTACCAACACATTTGCCATTATCATTAAAGATATATCCGATATTGCATTGGCAACTGAACGAGCCTGGGCTATTTTGGCACAATGCATGTGAGCCACAAACACTTGGCTCACCGAAGCATTCGTTGATGTCTATGCAGGTTTCCCCGTCACCTGTCCAACCTGATTTGCACTTGCAAACTCCGCCGTTACATTCCGCATTCTCATCACACTGACAATTCGACGGAGCAATAATGTCCAAAACTTTATTCTGTAATAATTAATTCCAATAAACAAAATTTTAAGATTCATTAAGTCATTTCGATTATCTATAACCTTCTAAAGAGTCGAGGTCACATGGTATGACAAGAAGTATTCGTTCTGTATCCTATTCATCCTAACTTTTCATGTTCTATATTACATTCCTCGGCTAGTTTTATGCTAACATTAATTTACTATTCGAAAATTAGTTCAATCAATGCCTTTTTAAAATAATTAAATAAGTGAGATGATGGGATAGAGGATTGAGGTAATTGAATGAGTGCATACGTCACAATGATTATGCTCGGGGTCATCTCATATCTTTCTTCACTGCCAGAAGGCACCAATACTTTATTTTAGCCGAAATTGAGAGCCAATTTTTTTTTAATTTATTAAAAATCAGCGACAAATAAATTGTGAGTGAGGAAGGAAAAGAAGGGATGGAGTCTGTGCTTCATATCGCGAATGAACAAAAAATTACTTTGGTGGTAGGTGTAGTTGATTGTAGAGCTTCAGAATCATTCCATGCAGTGGTTGATGGTGAGGACCAGGTGGTTGTCTTACTGGTAAGAGGTGTTATTGTCTGCAAGGTAGTTGCGAATTTTGCACTTGCTAGCGCTGGTTGTAGCGGTACAACACTCACCCTGATTTTTTCATTTTGACCTTGACCATTTTGAAGAGGTTGTGACCCTTAATGGACATTGACACTTTTCAAATGTAATTATTTCACCCTCAAACCGAATAATTAGCAATGAAAGGTTTTCTTTTGCAAGTTATTATCAAATATGTGACACATACCTTTACATGTATTAGTTATGTTATCGTATTCATGACAAATGCATAAGTATGCGCCAGCAGTATTCACACAGTCAGGTTGCTCTGCAGGGCAAAGGTCGTCTTTTTCTAGGCATTCATTTACATCTATAATTGGATGATAATATTTCAAATCCTGAATATCTTGTCCTACCCTCAATCCTACCTCGACAACCTGAGAGCTTTTTCATCAAAGCATTGAAACATATAGCATCCCGGAAACCTACCGTCTTCACAAATTGGTTCTCCGGTCCAACCGGGGTTGCATTTCCCATTAAGGCATATTCCGGTTTCCGCATTACATTTTGCTCCAGCGTCACAGTGACATTGTCTGATGCAATCTAGGCCCCATTCTGTTTTCCCACAAGTTTCCGCACATTCTTCTCCCTCAAATTAATTTCAGGAATAGAAATTGAAATTGGCACTTTCCCAATTCAGATTCGAAAGCAAAAAAGAGAGAACGGAAATACCTTATATCCAGCACCACAAAGAAATACTCGATCAGAATCAATGCGGAATAGGAATTCTCCCGGTATACCAATATCACTTTTTCCAGCTAACTGTGCTGCTTCTTTTGTTCCTGAACCAGGTAATGAATAATACCCATTAGAACCACTGAAACCAGCCTGTAAAGAATAGATATAGAGAGTGGAAATAATTGAGAAAATATTCCATCGAAACAGAAATTCATTTGGATTGGTCAATTAATTTCACCGTTGACACTTCGACAAACAAAAAGTTTTTTGAATTTTGAAAAAAGTGATGAAAAATCACTTTGAAATTCATTCAAAATTTAATTTCTAAAATTTCAGCAGAAAATATTAGCTAATAAAACAAAAATTTACCACAGCAGTATTACTAGTATTTAATTTACTATAAACAATGTGCGCAAATGTCCCACTATCACTGAGCACCAGAGCCACTTGAAATGAATTACCATCAGAATTCTGAAATACATTTCAGTTACTTAATGAATATATGTTCATTGACAATTTCATAATGCAATACTTAAATTAATTTATCGTGTATTTTGAAAACGATAAATTTCATTATTTTTGTGAAAGTTCGAAATAATTAAAGAATTGAAATTTTCAATGATACAGTAATACTTGCAGGTTCTGTAACTCCATGAGTATTTTCCCATGTAACAATAAGTACTGTACTTGGCTTGAATACCGATCCGTAACGATACTGAAGGTTTACTTCATTTTCCACCAAATGCAATATTGATGAATCTGAAAGGAAAGCCTTTCAGTAATCCTTCTATTCCTAATTCAACTTTTACAACAATCGCTTATTGCAAAGTTTAAGCAGCTTAAATCACCGATCCTACATTGATCAATAAGATTATTCCATTCAAATTTAGCTGTCTTTCTCTTGATGTCGTAGTTTTGCCGAGGTTTACGAGAATATTGAAAATTGCTTTTATGATTCTCCCAGGCAATTCAATGATATTCCGATGTTTTACTTGCTTCATTATTTGAAAAATTTAAATTAAATTTTTCAAAATTAAATGACTTCAAATTAACCATTGGATTCTCTGTAGTGTACATTTCCACCCTGTGCTGGCATCCAATAAACAGCAATTACGGGTTGTGGTGCTGGAAGTGTTGAAGGTTTCATTGGTACCGCTGATAAACCAATTGCTCCATCACGTCGAATCTGTGTATTTTAAGACAAAAATACTTTACCGAATAACTTGGTTACAGTATTTTATAGTAATGCATGTTGGTTACAGTAATGCATGTTGGTTACAGTAATGCATGTTGGTTACAGTAATGCATGTTGGTTACAGTAATGTATGTTGGTTACAGTAATGCACGTTGGTTACAGTAATACATGCTAAATACTGTGCCAACTCAATACTGTATGTATTCATACTATATTTACAACATTCTCCTTGCTATAGGCTGATTTTTGCAATCCGAAACTTTTCCATTATGCAATGAAAGTCTTCGTTTTTTTTTAAAATTATTTACATTGACAGCATCATATTCCTTGCCAAGAAATTTAAATGATCTGCTAAGTTTAAGAATCTTCGATGGTCCCGCAAGGAGTTGATCATCTTTAGCTTCACCAAATGGATATAGTCTTGCACTGAATACATACGGTACGGTAATATTCAGATCAATCTGTGGTGTATTTGAGGTATCGAATTGACGTTTGTATCGATAGTGTTCTACAAACGAGGAAAATAATGCAGTCGTAATGGCAAATTTTTAATGTTCTGATTTGAAATTGAATAAATTTCATTCAAATTTAAATTTAAACTTTTTAAAATTATACCGATTATTCTTTATGAGAATATTTATGGAAAATTTTTGTCACAAGAAAAAATTCGAAATACCAAAAAAATTGATTAATTTGTAAAATTATATCTTAAAATTTAAAAAATTTTTCCAAATCATTAATTATTAATTTAATCGGATTATTTAACAAGAATTCATGCTTTCAGTAAATGAAAAAAGTGAAAATGTAATTTTCTACACCCTATATCACGGTAAATTATTTAGTTATCGTCTTGTAACTTTCATTTCGAACTTTCTGAAACAAGTTTTTCACTTTTAAACTTTAAGATTTGTCAAAATCTTGTTAAAATTTAAAGTATGCAATTGATTGAATATTTTATGCCCTCATTGTTACATAATTGATTATAAGTTGAGAAAGTCTTATTTTTAAATTTAAATTCAAGAAACTGAATTTAAGAAATGATTAGATTTTTTTGCATTATTAAAAAAAATTTCATTGTCCTAACTACCGTAGCCAAGAATACCGCTAAATCATTAATTATTTCTCCTTGTGATTGTTAAACGATTATTGGCGATGGAATGGAAATGTATATAATATAACTATAGACGGAGACCATTCTGTTTTGTGCATGAAATGTTGATATGGTGCAGTTGCTTTGGTTGACCTGTTGACCTATTGAAATAATGATGAACAGATGCAAAAGTAGGATCAGCTCATTTGTTTTTAATCTTTTAGCAAACAATTTTTTCTCATTGATCCTCCCATTATTCACTTATGACAAATTTGAAATGAAATCGGTCAAACGGAAATGAATTAATTACTTTTCATGTTTGTCAGTGCAACGAGGATTCAGAGAAATTAATGAAATTGAGGAATCATAAGTTAAATTAGTCACACAGGAAAAAAAAAATTCATCGAAACATTCCAAACATTGATCTTTTACATTTCAAACGAATTGACTGATTGGCTAAAATTTATAAGAATTATTTTAATATTGTGAAGTCATTTGAAGCTGACCTTTGACTGAATGAAAAAAAAAAATCAAAACTGATGCAAAAGCCGAAATTTTTAATTTGCTAATTTATTGTAAAATTTTTTATTTGCAATCTGTAATCAAAATTTTTAACAATTTTGCTTCATTAAAGTTTAATTAAATTTAATGTGCTCACACCGAAATTTTAATTTAGATGTGAAAGAAATAATTGAAGTTGAATTTCATATGTAACCTTGCCAAATCCGCAAGGATAGTAATCAATAAATTTTCCCCTTATAGATATGGTGTAATAAAAAACTTCAGAATGTAAAAAATAATGCGACATTCAAATCATTGAAAAGAATAGGTCTTAAATTTTAATTAATTGATTTAACCTTGACCCATATGCCTGATTTTGATTTGTAAATGAAATAATTATGACATTGACTAAATATTGCACATAACTGAATAATTAACTTTAAACTTTTCTCATTATAATTATTTTCATTTTAAAATTTATTTCTATCTAATAAAAACAATTTTAATGAAAATGATTTCGTACAACAATTTTCAATTGCACGCATTTTCCCAATAAATTGAAGGGCCGCATTAAAATCCAACGTTAAATGGAATTTTTCTCGTAACCATTATCTTACAGTAAGGGAGTCGTAAGGAGTTTTCTGTGATAGACTTGAAATTTGAATTAAAATCGTAGATTTGGTCATTTGGAAATTTAAGTAGATGAAAAAAGAATTTTGTGTGGAAAAAATAATTGAACAGGAAGATAAGCTTTAAAGAAATTGAAATTTCCCGCTCAATAAATTTTAAAAGCAATGTTTTATTTATTAAAAGTAAAAAATTTTTAATTTTTGTTCAACAAATAATTCTTAGAGTATCAATTGATGAAAAGGATTTGACAAAAATGCTGATAAAATGACAAGTTGTGAACTGAGTTATCCTCAAATGACTTACGAAAATTCATTGATTTTTGGAATAATTTACATTGATCAACTCTGTCCTTCCTATCAGTCCAAATTTTTTTTGGAACCGAGAGTTCAATTAAATTAATCGACAAGATTTATTCAATTTCTTTCAATTTTTAACTTCTTCAGTTCTTATGACGAGTTTTTTTTCCTCTGTTTTAAGTTTTTTTCTTCTGTTAAAAAAATTGGCTGAAAGAGATTTCATTACAAACGAAACAAACTTTGAATAAAAAATTTCGCAAAATTCAAAAATACCGAAAGTCCTACTAAATTGTACCCACTTGGGCTACTAAATTGTACCCACTTGGGCTACTAAATTGTACCCACCTGGGCTACTAAATTGTACCCACCTGGGCTACTAAATTGTACCCACCTGGGCTACTAAATTGTACCCACTTGGACTACTCATTGTCCCCTCTACCTTTTGGACAATTTTTTGTAAAGCTAAAAAATTTATTTTTTCAAATTTATTTTGTACATAGTCATCAATGTTGTGTAACAAATTAGAAGGGATGGGTGACAAAAGGCAAGCATGTTTTTTGCGATGATTCACCCTGATGATAGTTGACAGCGATTTCTGAACAGGTCATTATCACCTGTATATTCATACAGGTGAGATAATATTTATTATTCCTTCCAGGTGAGATCATATTTAATATTCCAGCTCGCTCCATACATTTCTATCCGTAATTTATTTTGCACAAAAATTAAACTTGAAATTTTTTCCAGAACTTTCAAATGACTTTTTTCATTAAAATTTTTCCTTTTGGATATTCAGGATTTACCTAGCAGGTGGTCGAAAACGCATTGAATAAATTATGGCAACTAATTGATTTTTATTGAATGGAAAATGAGAAGAGAAAAAATTTCGAAAACAGTTTTCCAAAAATGTTCAATGGAGGAGAACAAAAAAAATTTGGTCGGTAATATCAAAAAAAATTGCCAAAAGTAAAAAAGATTTATTTGAAAATTTTTTTGAAAAAAAACGATTAAAATTGTAAAAATTTTACAATGAATATTAAAGTAGACAAATTAAAAAATGAATAAAACAATTCCTATGTCAAACATTTGGGAAATAATTTAAGAAAAAATTGAAAAGAAAAGAACAAAGGAAAATTAGGAATTTAAAAACAAAAATAGTTCACGAATGTTTCATTGAAACAATTAATTAGTAAATATTATGTGAAATTAGTTTGTTTATTTAGCTAAATTATAAATTTTTTTTTGTATTAATAAGTTTATTCAACGTTCAATCTTAATTTTTGCTAATTTTAAAATTTAAATTAAAATACTCAAAGTTTGCATTTATTTAAAAACTTTATTACATGGCAGTATTCAAGTACTGATTAAAATTCAAATATGAATTAATGAACCAATTAAAGGTCAAACAACTACTAAATACCATTTTAATCAAATCACAACAATTAATAAGGAATCGACTAGTTAGAAGAATTTTTGAGGAAAAAGATTGGGAAGTTTTATGAAATGTGAAAGTCCAAATGACGTAAGTTTAAAAAATGATACTTACGTGTATACGTATGTTTCTTGACTGACGCATTGATAGTAATAGCAAAAGAAATGAGTAGAAATAGCATTGAACCGTTCATGACATCTAACAGACCGTTTTAAGTTTTAAAATTTTCCCCCACCGTGTTGCCCTAATTTACCACCACTTCTCCCCGCATTCCATCCCCACCCCTCCTCCTCCTTTCCCACCTTACCTTTCTTCCTCTTTTGTATCTCTCGGTATTTCTCTCTTCACTTTCTACCAAATTTTGTAATTTGTTTGGATAAGAGAAATTAATGAAAATTATATTATTAATTAATTAGGGATATAATGATAGAGAAAGAGTGAAAGAAAAATTGCATCTATTGGTGGGATGAATTTAGTGAAATGGAAATGTTGAAATAAGGTGGCTAAAGCGGTTGGGGAGATGAGAAAAGATTCACTAGTATAACTTAGCTGGAAGCTTCAGTTACTACAGCTTCAAACGTGGAAGCCCCATAAGTTATAATGAATTTTTTTAATTGATTTTATTTAATCTACCAAAATTGATTTTCAAGGATTTTCCTATTTGCCTTTTTTTTAATTGAGAAATAATTTTTTTTAAAATCAATTTTGATTAAAACGTTCACCAGCTGTTCATTGTTTGTTTGTTGAATAAAAAATTAATTTCTGTCGAAATTTCAAGTTTTTTTACTTCCAGTGTTTGTAAAAATTATTAAAACTGTTTGTTTAATTTGGAATTTTTGTTTTAAATTCATTTATTAAATGGAAAATATTGTGGGAAGGATAATTATTGGAAATTCAGCAAGTTGTCTGGCAAGTTTTCAAATTTAAAAATTGAATTAAATAATTTGTGAATTGATAAAACGGATAGCAGCAATAAGGGGAATGGAAATTAAAAATCAAATGACTGATACAATTGAATAACTCCAAATTACAAATTACAGAAATTTTTTTTTGTTCAACATATTTGCCTTCTGATCATCCTGTTACAACGTGTTGAAACGTTATCATAATTTCGGATTCTCTTCCAATATTGCATTATGGTTGTAGAGAAAATGTCGAATTCAGGATATTAATGACAAATTTACTGATAACAAATAATTCCTTAAATTTACTAATTAATACAGTTTTAATTTCTCTGTAAAATTCCTTTTCATTCAACATTCAGAACCGTGTTTTCTCGAGAAAAACAAAACATTGAAAGGAAAATAATTTTATTTAATCATGAAATTCTTGAGAAATATTCTTATGAGCTCACTGCAATTAATTTCTATAAGAAATTGAATTTTCAATTTTAATAAATTGCAATTTTTGAAATAGTTTTTTTTTTTTTAAATTAATGCTTAATTTTCCCAATACTTTTGCATTCATTAATTTTGATTTCTAATTGATGCTAAACTGTATTAAGTGTAAAAACATAAGTGAGCACAGTCTGTCGCATTACTCTTAGAACTTGACCTTTGTGGTAATTAAGAAAAATATTGGAATTTTCTCGAAAAATTCACATCTCATAATTTTTTATTTTTATTCAAAAACCTAAATCTAACTGTTATGGATATTATAAATGACAAGGTATGAAGTTGATAATTGTCAAAAATGGAAAGAGTGATACGACCTTTACCTGTTCCTTGACCCCTATCCATGCATACTTAGTACATTCATTTAGTAAGGATAGAGTGTAATGCATGTAGTGCTGCACCGTATGCTGCGTCATATTTCGAGCTTACATCATCGGAGGTGGAAATTTCAAGGATACCCTGACATTGGCGGATTATTTCATCGGCAAAATAATTTTTGCGAGCATTGCCAGCTAATTTGATCCGTTTAATGTTCCAATGTCGAAGTTGATGAGGCGGTAGAAGGCGGAATACATTGGCAATAATCCCGGAAGCTGTGCGGTGGAGTAGCTGAGGAAAAGGAAGAATTTATTGAAAATTGTTGATATTAAATTTTTCATGAATGATCATGTGAAATAACTGAGATTTAAATTTGTAGATTACCTGTTATTCTATTATGGAAAAAAAACTTGGAAATTAAAGCAACTTTTATCAAAATTTCAAACAGCATAATTTGAATTATTACTAATGTTAAATCAAAATTTTAACTCTTCCAACTGCAATATCGAAATTTACTACTTCAATAAAATATCATAGTGCATGATTTGTCAAAAAAATAAATAAATAAGATCTCAAGGTGAGCGGAATACATCGAATATACCTCTTCGATGGTGGTAGTTGAATTTATGCCGGAAATGCATGACGTAGTATCATCACCACGTTCCGGTATAAATACCGGTTTAACAGCAATAGACGATGGGCATTTTCCAGTTTTATTTAATAAATCATTTAATTTTTCATAATCCACCTGTAGGTTGTTTTTACCTGTGATAATCTGTGATGCCCATTTAACGATTTTCTACAAATGTACCACTATCACCGATTAAAATGAGCACACCGGAAGTGAAAAATTTTGCAATTATTTCTTTAAAATAGAATGTTGCATTTAAACAACAAAAAAAAGTTCAGAAAAAGTGTTTACTTCAGCGATCAGATTGACTGCATTACCGCCATTCATTGAAGCTGCGACAATTATCGTCGTTTTTCCGCGATCGCCGAAGAACGGTTCCGTAAGAAGCGAAGCGGAAGCGATCTTTTGATCAGTTATTGGTAAGCAACAAAGCTGTGCTGATGTTCCCAAATTTAAAACTAAAAATTGAAATTCAATTAAAATTTTAAACTTGATATTTTGCATTTATTTTCGCCAGATAACAGTTTGCGTTTGCAAAGATCGATTTGCTGTTAGCACAGGTTAGTTGAAAATTATTCTTAATTAATTAAGTGAAACAGAAAGCTAACATGCACAGAAATGTTATCAAATTTGAATTATGAACTTCAAACATTCCGATTACTTTCAACATTGAAATTCCACTTGGAACTATTCCTGATTTTTAATTTCTGTTTCAAAAAAAAAGAAATTAATAGCTTTGATTGACGATGATCGTATCTTCCGGATGTTTTTCCATGAAAGTTTCGAAGAAATGAAAAATAACTGAAATGAATTGAAACTACCAGCTGATCCAGATTCCAGGAACGGATAAACTGTACATTGAAGGTCACCGCAGGATGCTAGAAGTTTTGCACCAATTGGTAAACCAAAATCAGTTCGCTTTACCAAACCAACAATTTCATCTGCTGAACAAATCTTTGGGAGTAATTTTACGGGTACCAATCCATCCTAAAGTTGAAATGCTTTCAAAGCACCTAAAGCTTATGATAAACAATTTTTTTGTTCTTGAAAAAATCGATTGATCTCTCATCTATAACCACCTATTGACCTCTCACCTATTCATAAATGAAAGAAAGCAATCTGACAGCTAATAGAGTAGATATTCTCGATGAAAACCTACATTACACCTGATATTTCATATTCGAGATTTCTCTCACTCAAGAAATGAAATATGAAGGAAATGTAAATATCACAAAAAATTTCAGTATCATTGTTTTCTAGAAATTCCGAATCAGCTGACCGACCACCATCAAAGTGATGTAATTAATTAAAGTAAGTTTCAATCTGATGAAAGGCCATCCGAATGGCTTATCGACAATCATTTCAATGTTTCGAAAGTTTGAACAATGTTTATATAAAACTTTTGACTAGTGTAAAATTAAAATTCAGCTACACTTCTGCCATTTTTTTTGGATGGAAAAAAATTTATTGACCGGCACAATCCAATGTCCATCGTAGGAGCAGTAACCCCAGCTAAACGCATTCTGAATACCAATAGTTGAATTAGGGGATTGACAAAGGTAGCAAATGACCATATCCATGATGGTACCACAGCACGTCCATGCTGGATTAATTTGATCAAGGGAATGGAGCCATGCAAGGGTTACCGTACCAAATCCACTATGCAGACTACCGTAATCCCATCTATACAGTATACGGTAATAAGATGAAAGCAAACAAATCACTGATTAGTTATGTTATTCATTTGGAAAAATTTTGCAAACTTTGAGAAATTTTTATACAATAATTATTCGAAAAACAAGAAATATGCTAATCAAAAGGAAGTAGAAAGAGTAACGAAAATAAAAGAAAAGATGAGAAAACCTTGGAAGTGATTGAAGGAATTCCTTCGGTACCCTTTCATCCATCCATGTTATCAGTGGCGAACAATTCAATTTTCCTGCAAGCTACTGTAAGTAATTTACGGTAACTTCCCTTTCGCCCCACAATTATGTTATGTTATTTAAGAATTGAATTTTTTCTTCAAATTTATTTTTAATTTTCTCTACACTGACCATCTGTTAAATCACAGCCATTCCAAAGGATGACACCATGCATTTGTCCTGTCATACTGACAGTTAAATCCCAGGATAGTTTTACTTCAATTGATTTCAATAGGCTATTTAAAGTTTTCAGAATTTTAACCGGATCCTGTTCACGGTGTGCATTTGATTCATTCCGTAACCATGCATCGTGTACTTCCGATTTTTCCGCAATTATCCTGAAATTTTGATGTTTGCCAAAAAATAATTGATACATTGGACGGAATATCTATCGCGGTATAATTACTGCGAAATCATCAGGTCAATTTATAACTGTAATAAATTCGGGAAAAAAATTAACCACACACCGGAATTGTCATAGAAATGGAAAAGTCTAAATTAGGTCTAATGAAATTAATTAATTAACTAATGTTTTAACCAATCAGTAATAATTGATAATTTCAAGCATGCTAGAAAAGCCTACTACATTGGATTGAATAAAAAGTGATTACTTAAATTTTTGGTCAAATTCAAATTTCATATTTTTTCAATCAATTGGTCATAATTTAAGCTACCACTCTTTCACCATAAAACTTAGTTATTTTTGACCTGAAATAAAGCCTTACCCGCCGTTTAGATCGAGAATGGAACATTTAATACTTGTTGTTCCGATGTCAATCCCAATGAAATTACCCACTGCTACTCCATCCATCAAAATTCTGTCAATTAAAATTAAAATATTAATTCGTAATGATTCTCTCCAGTTGAAGTTTTCACTTCATCAATCCTCATACATGAAAATAAGTCATATCTCACGTGAAGCATAATTAATCAATACCATGCCTACTTCGCATCACAAATAACTCCGTAGTATTACTACGAAGCCATCGATCACAGTTACTGTCTGTGTTACCTTGCGAATGACCAAATAAGATTTCACAGCATACTTTTCTTTCCCGGGTCATTTGCAAGGTCATCCGTCCAATTCACATCATTGAACTTTCGGGGTTAAACTATTTTCCTTTGCAATTTTCACTCCGGTTATTTTAATAGTCTAAATCTACAGATCATCATGTTGCAGTAAATTTTACCGCTTAACCTTGACCATCAATGTTTATCAAGTTTTTTTTTCAGATTCAGGTAGATACCTTTCTTGTGCTAATCATCAGAGACAATCATTCATCTTGAAAAGGAATTCCTCACTGAATGATGAATTTTAAAATTAGTTTCAATGAGTTGAACAGTTCTTTCGAATATCAAGTGTTTAAAAGAAACTATTTTTTATCAATTTCAAAACCCATGTCAACAAATGAAATAAAGAAAATGGAGATCGTCGAATTCCAACAAATTTCCAAAATACAAAGCAAATTTTGGAATTCTTTTTCTACACATTTCATTTATGTATAAACATATTAAATGTAAATACCACCCAACCGGGAGAAATTCCACATTAAATTATCCTCGCCGTTACAGTCATATTAAATTTTCGGAGTAACAACAGCATTTTAGGTAAATGAAAAACATCTAATTTAAAATTAAATAATGGTTGCTGTAAAAGCAAAAAATTCTGTTTTCAATCCTTAAAAAAACCTTATCCCATTCATATCAGTTTGAAAGATTAATTTAACATGTTCCAAAAAAAGGAAAACTATTGAAATTGCTCAATTCTTGAAACAACGCATATCGGACAAATTTGTACAATCAATAAACAATAATAATAATTATTAATGGGCAAGGAACTCTTAACAATGAGCAGAACGAATGATCAACAAACTTCATAGAAAATGACAATGAAAGAAAAGATTCATCAAGGTGATTTACCAATAATTACTCTTATATCATTAGGAATTTCACTGATAATAATAATAATAATAATAATAATAACTAGTTTGTCTTCATTCCTAATTAATTCATTTTTTATAAAGGATGATCATAAGGAAATGATTTTTTGGAAAATAAATTACAATGATAAACACCTAGTAAATTGAGAACTAATGATCATCAAAAAGCATAAATGAATAGTAATTTAGAATTGAAATTATCATTTTCAATTGAAAACAGCTCAGTAATGGCAATTCCGAGAAGAATTAGGAAAGATTTGCAACGGCAAAATATGACACATAGAAGTAACTCGTATCTCCGAAAAAATAAAACCCTAAATTATGCAATAGTATACATGAAAAACTCGTTAAAATAAAAAGTTTGAGAAGGTGCAGAACTCTACTCTGTACAGGAATCACCAAACTAATTGATATAGTCACCTGCAGCGCTCCATTCCTTTCACAGTAGTTGATCATTTGAATGATGAACAAATGATCGGAAAGATGACAAACAATACTGTTTACAATTTTTTTTTCCACTTGATTCATCATCAGGAAAAAGAACAAAGAACCTCGAGAGAGAGAGAGAGAGAGAGAGAGAGGGGAAGGATACAACTGATGATACAAGACTATCTATATTCTTCCTGAAATAAAATTGTTGGTTTTTTTTAAGGAATATTTTTTGACGTTTTGAACAAATAAATTCAATGATATTGCGTTATTCATCATTGCTTCTCTTTCATCAATACTGTTCTAATGCAACATTCTGCAGGCAAAACTGTCACCGAACTTTTTCCTTTTGTGTTGCAGATAATCTACGCAAAACATTCAAATGATTCTGCTGCACCGAAATTAACGATTCATTTGAGGCGACTTCTTTTTTAAACACATCATCTGGTCCCATATTCTTTACTGCCAAATAGTACGATTCCAACGCGGTTTTTGAAATTAATCTTTTTCTGACACCTTAAAATTAAAAAATAAAATCACTGTAAATCTTTGATCATAGATAAAAAGATTAGGAACAAAAAAAGATTAACATGCAAACACCAAAAACCATTTAATAATCATCAGCAAATTTTATACCAAAATAGTTCACAGAGTTTCAGTTAAAACAAACATTGCTGAATCAAAAAATTCTAAAATTCATTGAAATTACAAGTTATACTCGACCTTCGAACTTTTAAGGTAAATGCCAAAATGTAATGAAATTACTAGCCATCTTCGATCTTCGACACCTTTTAGATCTTAAATGTTCAGCCCTTTTAAGATCAGAATTTATAAAACTAAACTAACCAAAAGGTCGAAGATGATAAACAAGGTATTCCAAGACGTACATCAATGAAGGATCAACATAATGAAACGATATCGCAAAATCACTGCAACATTCTGGACCCTAAAAACAATAAGGTAAAATAAGAACTAGTGAATAATATGTAAAACTGATGACTCCAAAAATATATTACAAGCTAGCTAACTGAACGAAATTAGAAATTTAATTTATGCGTTTAGGATCCTTCACTGTATTAAACGACAAGAAGCATTGACAGAGACTTTGTTTTGGAAACAGCGATTAAATATCTCCAAATCAAAAAATGAGCCATATCAAGAAGCCCTGCAGGTAAATTAAGGAACAGTTATTTAGGCAGGTGATAAGGAACGGATAAAAGTTGGTCGAAAGGAACAAACCTGCTCTAATGGATAATATGTATATTTCCAGAACCAAAAAGTTCTATCTACATGCCCAGGCGTTAAGTGATGGGCTGGTACGAATGGCAGAAACCTAAAACAGTGGTTCTTCTTGCAATTATTTCAATTGTTAACACCCATCAAACACAAACATTTAGTACAAAAACTCTCGAGTCCCTTTAATTTAATATTAATTATTAACCTGTGGTGACCTTCAGCATCTCTTGAATCACCTGCTTTTACACCAACTTTCTCCAAGCATTTTCCAATTTCTGCATCTTCCGCACCAGCTCCACTCTTCTTGCACTTGTCCGGATCCTTAATCCTCCCCGAGTTATTAAAAAAACGAAATACCAGTTCAACCTTCTTGGACCATTCACTTAGTTCCAAGAACACTCATTTAAATCATGAATCAGAGAGACTAAACAACTGATCAATGGTGTTCAATTAAGTACAAGAGAATTACCGGCAATGCTTCGGTGACAAATTTTTTAACAGCTTCTCTGGATAGCACATAACCAGCTCCACCGCTCATATAACCCTGTTTTGTGAAGGGTTTGAATTTGCAGCCAAACCAAACCGGTTCACTCGGGTCATGTGCCAACAACATGAACCTGAATAGAATAATGTATCAAGTGAGTAATCAGCATCATTTTCATTTCACTCATCCACCAATCAAATTTTATAATTGCTTATCCAAAGAAGCAAAAATCTCATCACCTCGAAATTCAGAAAAAAACAAAGAATGCGGCACACAACATAATAAAATAATGATCGTATTTTAGATTTTATTCATAGTTATCATTGGATTTTTAAAGTGCCGCATTCTTTCAAGAATATGTCTGAAAAATAAGATTCGCAAGAACAAGAAATACTATAAGGAAACACCTCAAATTTTCCATGATAACATACGTATCATCATCTGCTTTTAGAAACCAATCGTAATCATCAAGATAAAAATCATGTAAATATTTAAACGCTGCTTTTGTTTTAGCCCATAAATAATCGCGACCTTCCGATATGTTCAAATTTATGGACGGCAAAGATGGATCTGCTTCGGAAGACATGAATAAGTACCTGTGATATTGGAAGCATGCTAATGTAATTTTGAAAAAACAAAGAATTATTTTCTGCAAAAGCAACTTTCGCAACGAGACACTGCAACTTGCAGTAGCAAAATTTTATGGTGAATATTTCGAAATAAAGAAATAATTAAACTTCACCCTTACAGTATAGCCAATATGACCCACGTTTTTCGGATTCTTTCATCCGTCAACCATAGTCTAACAAGCACTGTTTTCCTTTTCCATAAACAGGTTGGACTTTTCCTACCTTCCTAAAGCTCCCCTCCTCTTCCCAATTCCAATTAACCCCTCCATTCTATCATATGCCCAAATGTAAGATACCACGAATTTCTCTTTTATAGTGAATTCAGTTCCATCGAGATTCTTCAACATCATTTGTTGCCCTCATAGATTAATGATCCAACCTACTTTGAACAACGTCGACTCCACGTTGCTTTCACGTGTATTGCTCTTGTATTATGATTCTGTTTCCCCGTAAGTATCCAACAAAATACTCGAACTTCTGTTTCCACTAATTTTGCTACAGAATCATCATCTGCAAACAATGAGAATTTCGAAAGCTCTGACAATGATGAAAATTTGAATCACTCTTGAAGCGAAATGCAACCTAAGTCTTCTTTAGGAATTCAGGAGAAATGAACTATTGCATGAAAAGTACCATCGTGTAGAGTGCTCCCATTTTCATGGAAATACATTGCAGTATCTGGTCCACTGCTATCATCCCATTCCGATTCTTCGTGAGGATCATGAAAAGATCCACCAAAGCGCCGATACTCAGACAGAGCAGATATCGCACGCATTGAAGAAGTCGAAAAATAATTACCTGGAAAAAAAAGAAAATAGCAGATGACTCAAAGATTGGAGTGTCTCACAGTGTTTACTCAATGTAAAGAAGGAAAGAAATAAAATTCAAGGACAAGTGAAACTTTCAATAACAACAAAAAGTTTACGCAATAAAATTGTAAAACTTTCAATAGCAATAAAAAATCTACGCAATAAAATTAATTAAGATATGAGAAATCAATTTTTATTTCCTTGATTTCTAAAGCTACATAAATTAACACTTTGTTTGCTTCACACTTCAATTAATAATTTTAACACAGGATAAATTTGGATATGATGCAATTCCATATGCTTGCACTGAATCGAAGAAAGACTGAATTTAAATGACTGCAGTGTTATCAGTGTTTACTAATATTAGCAGCGATTAAAAGTGACAAAACTTGCCCGATATAAATACGAATGCTAGGAAAAATCCAATGATTACACCGAATAATACAAAGAACACAGATGATAATAATCGTGCTTTAGACAGCATTTGTCTACGAATTGCAGCATTGGAAAACATTTGAGCATTTCAATTAACCAAAGGATCGTTTGAATATCATTACTTCTGCAAATAGTTCTCGATATCATAATCCCCTTACTTCAATCATCCACAAAGAACAGAGATTAGTACCACAATTCATCAGATAAACATTTACCGGGAAAAAAGGCAGCGATGGAATAAACTCAAAACTTTTACAAATCACTACTTTAATAACATCAAAAGGAACTGATCATTAATGGTCGATGACTGAACATTCCGGATAATTCGATCGATCACCCGGAAATGTATACCACGAACAATGTTCAATTAGATTAACCACTTGTATGTTATTTTTTGCTTGCATTTTGACCACGTATTCGTAGTTTCAAGTTTTAACAATGCTATTTGTTACCTAGCCCCATGAGAGGTATTAATACCAACGAATCATAAATTACAGTAATTCAATAAATCGTATTGGATAGATTTGACATAAAGCACTACAATAAAGGTAAGTCGCAATCAAAGAGCCCAGGCTTTCCTGTCCCATTCATCCATGAAGTGACAATTCAGATAAGAACCTGAATCTTGTCGAATAGCAAAAGAGGAAATTTTGAACGCGCAATATCAAAGGATAATCAAATTACCTATCTGTGATTCCATTAGAATTTTATGTTATAGGAATCAGTCGTCAAGCAATCTTTTCTTCCGATATCAAGTCAGGCATTGAGATCTGAGAATCATACTAATTTGTCTCGATCGTGAGCAGTCGGTCCCCCGACGATAGACCTTAGCGACGGGTCCGTCGGGCAAATATAGTCGCAGTCGCATGAATGCTACACCGTTGTCCATGGATGACACGCATGGACAATACCTGGTATATGCGAATCATGATGGGCAAGGGTTTCTGGCTTGTAGAGACGCACTGAACCGTGACGTGGAGAAGACGCTCCCTAGTAGAGGACCCTACAACTACGTGGGAAAACGCTAAGAAAAAGATTAAGTCAGGCATTCACAAGCCAGACAATTAAAATACGTTTGTTTTCATAATTAAATTATTCAAAAATTACTACCCTATAGTGACTAACCTTAATGCATCACCGAATCACAAACCCAATGTACCAGTTAAATTCTGTTACATTTCCTTGACAAAATTTTCCCTTCCAAGTTAATCATTGCTACGCTCAAGGTCTTTTTTTTGAAGCCGAGGATAAGTTACAAAATCATCTCACCTCATTACCACAGAAAATAATTTATTATTAATTAGAAGTAATTAAAAACGATTAACTTTTCTCGCAATGTCCCCTGGTTCACCGACAAACACAATAAATCCCATCACATTCCCAATAACCTTTAGAACCGGTCAACCGATTATCAATTATATTATACATTCAGTGAATACAATTTCATTCAAATTAAATAAAAAATATCAGCAAACCGATCCATACCATTAACCTCATCCTTCTTTAACTAAAATTTACAAAAAATAAAATAAAAAATTGAATAAATTGAAATTAAATAGCTAGGATATTCTTATATCCGATAATAACTCTCAACGCATATTTGCATTGATCGTAAGCGGTCGGTTCTCGACGAAAAAAAAAAACTTAGCGACGGATCGGTCGAGCAAATCTAGTCGCAGTGGCATGAATGCTAAGGCGTACTCCAACAATGACGTGCATGGACGAGACCTGGTATATGCGAATCATGATGAGCAAGGTTTCTGGCTTATGGACGAAACACAGAACTGTGACGTGGAGACGACGCTCTACAATAGCGGACCCTACAACCACGTGGGACAAACGCTGGGAAGAAAGAGAGAAGAGAGAGGCTTTAAGAAGTATTTCAATAAAGTCTGAACTAATCAAATTTCAGAACTCCAAACTGTAGTGCTGACGACGAAGGAAGGGTATGTAATTCTTTGAACCCTATTTTTAATTGAAGCGGAAGATTTCAATTTAAGTAGTAGCGGTAGCCTTTGAACATCTTTATTATTCTCATATTACCAAATTGTGAAATATGTGTTTTTCACTTGCGAGTACTTCGCACTAAGACAAACGGATGAGGCGAAGAAATCAAAAGTTTCTCGCTGATGAATTGTGAAGCGAAAGTTTTCATTTCAATTGTTGATAACAAAAGATGTGCGACACTCTACTTCACCACCTGAAGTACTCCTCAAGTCACGAAGTAATAATCAATACATGAGGGCCCACGTCATAACTGTGGTCCTAGCAATCCTTCTTTTCTCAAAATAAACTGAAATCTTTTGCAGTTTTCTCAAACGCTTTATGTGATGTAGCAATCAGCTATCGTTGTTCAGAACGAAGCAAATTTATCTTCAGATGGTCGAATGTAGCTTGTTGTTCTTGCACTTGGAATTTTGCCTCATATTTGCCAGACCACTTATTGAGTATCCAAGTATCAGAGCAAGTCATATTATATGTTACTGTATTCTCATTCCTACCTTTCGCAGTTCCTGAATACCAAAGGTACTTTATGAGGGAGAGACATTTGAAAGGAAGATGGGAACCCGCTGTGAAGTTCGCATTCTTCATCCTTAACCTTAATGGAAGTCCTGTAAATATAGACAGGTGTTAAAGAAAGGAAGTCCATTTGCTTCTTCTTCAAGTGTTTCCCTTTCACTTTACCTAACTTTTGAGCAACGTCTTTTAATCAGAGTTCCCTTTGCTTCTTTTGCATAATTGCGATCACATGCTGTTCAAAGGTGAAGCAAACAATGGGTGATTATGGAGTGGTGACTCTCTCAGTCTTGCGAACTACCTTCTGGTCATTTCTTTTCCTGAACAGGTCTAATTACCATTACTTTTGTGCAGTTGGCTCACTTTTTGCAGGAATAAGTAATTTGAGCCATGTGTTCAGCTGAGGTCTTGCTTATCTATACGCATCTTCAACATATGAAATATTATACCACCACTTCACCTCTAAGAGAGAGGAGGGAAGCTTGTTTACCTGCACTTTTAATTTACCATGTATTTGGGTCTCCAGTATTAAGATAAAATTTTACTGGTGTGCACATTCCCTTCTTTTTTTGTCTCTTTAATCCCCAGGATGTAGAACTCTAACAGCCTGAAGTTTAACAAGGATTCCCGTTTCCTCCCCGGTACAATTTCTGGTCCTTCTTATTCCCCCTAAACAAATATCTTCGGAGGAACATTACTTCAGTATCCACTCTCATCCATTCTATACTTTCTTATTTTTAATCCAATGCTTTGCTGCATTTTTTTTTTTCAAATGAAACATTCAGTTATGAGGTTTTCACTTTAAGCTTAATATCCCATTGTATGTCGAAAGCTTCATCAAAGGCGTACGAATCGTTGAGAAAGGTTGAGATGCGATTGATCATGACGACACTGACCGAAAATACTGTTCTCTCACTTACTACCTGTAATCAGATAAAATGGAGCTGAAAAGTTCTCCTACCCTTGAATGTCTTTTGGAACTTTCATATTGGGAGCTCGTAAAACTTTTCATCAAACCAAACTTTTATCAAATTTCTGAAATCGATGACATAGTTTAAAAAAAACTTTTTAAAACATTCATTAAATTTGAATGAATCGAGAAAACAAAACACATGACTTCCAGCAAAATACTAAAGTGACTTTGGATAATTCTCGTTTTACTAATGCATAGAAGGTCATGATGCTCTTATTGTGCATCAGAAGACTTTCGCCGAAAGATGACAATTTGTTGGTCGCCGACCGCTCATCATCATTCCAGAAGAAGCACTGTAATTCTTTTCCCAATTTTCGATTGCTGTTCTCTGAATTTTTTGATCATTTTCCAGTTTCCTTAAGTTTTCAAGGAAAGCAATTTTGATATGTTGAAGACAATCTGAGAGAAAGTTCATAATAAAGTTATTGGAATCTTTCAGTAATTATTGATGCTCTCGGGAACTTTCGATCCAATGCGTGGTATTTTGTCGATTGAATTTCATGGGATTTGAATTCTCTCTAATTACAAGAGAACTGACTGATCGTCCTTTTCTTTTGCTATTCGCCATAGTTCCTAAGAATCGAATTCAGTCCATTGATCGACTCTTTTCTTCTGTAAATTTGTAAGAAATCTTCAAATTAATCCCTCTTTCTTCAGGTCACTGCTGCTGCTCTCATATACACCACTGCTCATTATGAATAGAGAGGAATTGCAGCAAATAACGGACTGCTGAACTCTCTCCAAGTTTTATGCCAATTATTTTTCGAGATGGTGGAAATACATTACCTGGGAACATTTCTAATTTCATTATTAACTCAACATCAAATTGCTGAGGGAACTCAAAGATGCGAAACGATCACCATACCTCTTTGCAAAGGTAATCAATCACCAATAAAATATAATCCATAGATGTTTCAGGTATATAATGAAATCACATCGTTTCAGGTAGTAATCCTTTGCTGGAAATCCTCAGTAGAAGAAAATAATTTGTTTTTAAACCATCATAGTTAAAAAATTTTTTTGACACCCTAACGTCTAGCCATAGTGAATGATTGTTTTGCAGTACTTTGTAAAGGTATTTTTGCATTTAAAAATGAAAATTCAGGTATTGGATACAACATGACTAGGTATCCGAACAGTTATGGCCACGAAAAGCAGGAAGAAGCTGGCCTTGAAGTGCATCAGTTTTATCCTCTTGTCGAGGTGAGCTTTTTCCATTTCTCGTTTGACCATTTCGATGTACTTCTAATTCCGCATTTCTGATAGGTGCAGAATATGCACGTAGGCACTCTCATGTTACAAATCATCGTAAATCTCCGTGAAAGTGAAAGTGATTGCAGAGGTTGTAGGTGACAAATTTTCAGACATTTCAGCTTGACAATTTAAATTTAGGCAAAAGTTAGGATTTGCAGTGAAAAAGGAAGGTAAAGAATAAAATTGGAAATTTCGTTCTAATCTTTGAAGGTTGGCTGTTATAAACACCTCAAATTCTTTCTCTGTGCAATGTATACTCCAATATGTCAAGATAATTACGAAAAAATGGTGATGCCCTGCATGGAAGTAAGTCTCCTTCTTTCCTCTGAAGAATTCCTTCTCAAAATTACTTACGACTAATTTGATTAGGAAAACCACTTATCACAATTCAATCGCTCTCGGCAAACTCTTTCGTTTTCGAAGTTGACTTATCCCTTACTGTTTTGAATATCATCGTCATTTTAAATGTTCAGAAATTACACACCTTATCAGTTGAAGTTAATAATAATTTGAACCGGAATTGTTGTGTTTATGGTCGGTCAGATTTGATTTATAGCTGAGCTGATTGCGATATCTTCTAAATTCCATGCAGGTGAGAAATGGTTTGTTGAATTTGTCAGAATGATAAATTGTCACAGGTGTGCTTAGAAGCGAAGAAGCGATGTAGTCCGCTGATGCGGCAATACGGCTTCAAGTGGCCCATAACGTTAAGCTGCGAGCAGTTGCCACGAATAAACGATCAGCAGATAACGGGTAATATCTGTGCCGCTCCGCCGGATACGCCTGATCCAAGCGTTTTGGACCATACAGATGTAAGACTTCTGTCTCATCAGTTTCTGTTGGAGGGAGAGATCGAAGAAATGAATATCAAGTTACTTCCCTCCTTTCCAATATCATTTTACCAAACTGTTGTTACTTCTTACTCGCCCTAGGAACTGCTTTGTATATTAAATTAATCCTGAGAGAAGCAGCAAGTCAGAATACTTTCTGCTTTAAGAAAAAATCAATGAAAGTAGTTTTCCATTCAAAACGAGGGAAAGGTCAATTAACTTTCCTTGTTGATTCCGATGAACATATACTAATGGAGTATCCATTGGTATAAGCTGATTTAGAGGATAACTTTCATGAAGAATGGAACGGACAACTCGGAAATCTAATATTTATGCTTTAGTTACACAATAAAATTCAAATTTCTTTTCTAGTTTTTGATTTCTACAAAGTTCGTTGGAATTCAAAGTTCAAAAAGTTTTCTTCACATTTCATGTGTTAATGTGATAAGCTTACTTCAGACCGGACTTACCTCTATAAGACATCTCCCAAACTATCCTATTATTGGTATCAGTACAATTGAGAGCGAATGTAAATGTCGCTGCAGTAGACCATTCTTTAATGTCCTGGACAGTCCAGCCAGTGTCGCAAACGTTTCCGGATGTCTATATCCATGTCACAGCCCAGCTCAGAGTCTGAAGGATCAACGATTTCTCACTGCTTGGATTACTACATGGTTTGATGATATATCTGCTGACTTCTTCAGATTCACAATATAGTGCAAATCCTAATTTTGTGTTTACGGACAAATCAATGATTACACATAATCAGTTCTGATCGTTGTCGTGATAAACGAAGAGTCTTTGAATTAGTGATATCAGTAAGTGATAGAAACAGATAGTTGAAACGTTGGAGTGTTTTGCAGGTCCGGCACCTGTTTCATACTATCCGCCTTTACCGTGCTAACATTCCTGATCGAAACAGAACGATTTCAATATCCAGAGCGACCAATATTTTTGTTAGCGTTCTGTCAGCTGATGGTGTCAGTAGGATTTATCATCCGTGTCATCTATGGACATGAATATATTGCATGTGACACTACCACAATAAAAGCTAATGATCAACAGATGAACCTTTGTCAGTTGGTAAGCAAAACTTGGCATTCACCAAAAAATTGAGTAAGGAATTTTGTAGTATATAAGGAATGTCAGCTTTCACAATAGAGCTGTTTGGAGCAGATGCAATGACTAAACTCATGCGGTGACCTCCTTGCCTAAATAAAAATTCATTTCAGATTTTTCTTCTGATCTACTTCTTCGGAATGGCTGGGTCAGTTTGGTGGGTTATCCTCTCCTTGACATGGGTCCTGGCAGCAGCTAGTAAATGGTCCAGTGAAGCAATTGCAAGCTACGCAAATTACTTTCACTTTGTTGCGTGGTCCCTACCTGCCACTCAAACAATTGCAGTTCTGATCTTTGGTGCTGTAGATGGCGATCCATTAAGTGGAATTTGTTATGTTGGAAATACCAATGTCGATTACCTTAAAACTTTTGTTTTTGGTCTGTTCCTCTTTCGAATATTTCAGAAAAAGATTGATTGCCAGTTGAACCTTTATAAATTTTTATACTAAATCATGCAAATAATGGTGTTGACGGCAAGCCTAAATTGGCTCCAACACTTAAGTAATTTATATTAGCCAGAGAACACGGAGAACATTGTCACAAAAAGGATGTATTTAGCTCCGCTGGCAATATATCTGATCATGGGTGTATGCTTCCTGGTTGTCGGCTTCTTTAATCTGTGGCGGATACGTTCCCTAATGCAGAAGCACCATCCCGGAGCTGATAATACGTCGAAGATGACGCAGCTCATGTCCAAAATTGGAATCTTCTCCGTGCTTTACATTGTGCCAGCTATATTTGTTCTTATGGTACTATCCTACGAACAGCACTACCGTCCACTATGGGAACAATCCCAGCTGTGCAACTGTGCAGAACAGTTCG
The DNA here is from genome assembly GCA_013365335.1 of Madathamugadia hiepei. Classification (NCBI taxonomy): domain Eukaryota; kingdom Metazoa; phylum Nematoda; class Chromadorea; order Rhabditida; family Onchocercidae; genus Madathamugadia; species Madathamugadia hiepei. The sequence continues at coordinate 27,639 of JABVXS010000235.1, forward strand.
ATCAGCAAGGTGATAATCACTATTCCAATCCATGGAATTCATTCAGTACTTTCATTTTACTGACTAATACTTTTTGCATTTCAAGTTCAAATTTTAAAAAGAACGCTTGCAAAAACAATTAGTGGAATTCCCCCTTTCACTGTCAGTTTTCAGCTAACACATTCACTTTGCTGGCATTGATAAAAAGTGCATCAATGCTCGTTATTGGTTGGACTTCAGGTGTTTGGATCGTTTCGCAAAAAACGATTCAGGTTTTTGTCAGAAAAAATTTTTTATTGAATTTTAAATCATTCTTTTTCATTATCGAAATCAGTGTGAACAGCTGGAAGAAAGAGACTCTCCCTCAATGTTCCTTTGCCATCATTTCAAAACATTTTTTAAACTTCAGTTTAGTAGTTCATCAGTTTGTAGAGTTGGAAACGCGTACTCTGTTGCTTGCAAAGGTCGAGAATTTCAAAACACGAATATCATGCAGCAGACATAATCTATGCTCGAAGTGATTGTTTAACGCCACATATGTATAACAAAACAGTGCGGCATTATCAGGGCTGCAGCACACCTATTTTACCGGAAAAGGTTTAACGTTTTCTTTTCTCTTCGAAAAACTGGTAAAAGTTATAAGTTCTGTTGATCTCATCGATTCCATTGTAAGTTTGAAATGGAAAGGAAAGAGCATATTCATGTCAGATCAACTGTGACCCTTCATGTGCCTATCCTGGTGAGACTTATTTTTAGATCTACGAAACTGAAATGCTGTAGGTGAGGCTATTTCCTGTTCAGCAACCTTTCATTGTTTCGAGCATTCTGATGGAATACCATTGCAATCATTTGTAAATTACTTCTTCATATATAAAAGCATCCGCAATTTATCTGATTTTCAAGATTTCAGACCCAAGAATACACAGAAGGTCTGTTCGGAAATATGGAGTAGACATTACTGGAAAGCTAATTCATCCTGTCGATCTTTCAGCTCTTTCATTATCATGTGGAAAGGGAAACTTTGTTATTGAGATAAATACCTCAACTTTTGCAGGTTTATTTGTTTCTTTTGTTTGTTGGTTTGTGTGTAACGACCAGTTTACCTTTTTGTATCTGTAATTTGAGTGACTTTGAGTGTCACTCAGATTGAATTTCATTGCATTTTCTGCTTTCACATTTCACCTTAACTAAGTATACCTTACTTCCTAACGTAAGAATATTACAATAGAAATGTAAATTAATAGAAATGTGTTGGGAAGATGGACAAAAATTAATAATTGAAATAGTTTTTGCAGCTGAAGTTTCATTTAATTCTTTTACTGTCTTCATGAAACTTTGAATTGCAACCTGGTGATGCAAAGTTGAGGTGAACAACGAGAGAAAGTTAAGAGGTAACACATCAGCTTAAGGATCTTTTTGCCGCATTCTTCAATGCACAATTATTCATAACTGTACTTATTTCTGACTGTGAAATCACGAAGATAAGAGCTTAACTGTTGTAATGCTTCATTTTGCTGTGAATCAAATTGTACATATTCCTTTGAAGGTAGAGCTTGTTGTACAGGTGCTTTTCGTTAATTTCATTAATGTACAAAGGTATAATCATGCTTGTTTATAAACCGTTAGTTTATGAAATACAAAAAAAAATAAACAATTTTAAAATGAATAATGCTATCCTCAGTGGAAGTAATGAATCCAAAGGTTACATGGATAGTACAAAACATTTGAAGAAGGTCTCTCTGATCTTTTGACAAAATCTGGGATAAGCATTGCCAAGTGCATGTGGTTCGGCTGAACTATCTTCGATACTAATAGAATACCTAGATTCCCTCAGAGAATTCATTACGAAATATCCATCCTCAAAGGGAAAAGCTGAGAAATATAAAATTGTAAAGTTAAAGGCCAATTTTGAACTGATATTAATATCTGGTCAGACTACTTCGCATCGATCCCAACAATTTTCCTGATTGGAACAACTCATACAAACATGGATTGTACTTCAATGTCAAAGCTTCATCTCACTTTCTGAGATGGTTATTGCCTTGGAATTTAAAAATGGTATTGCGTAGGTTTTGTGGTTACTTCTGCAATCAGCCTTGTCATGTTTTATCTGAAATTAATGTAAAAAAGTATGAATCGGTGTTAGTCGGGAAAAGGAGTGCAAGTACTCACGACCTAAGTGGCACGTATGTGCTCTGGTCAACCAGTGAACATTCACAGCTTCAAAAGATGATCACGAAGTGCTCATTCAAATTAGCTTCTCTATAAGTTCATGAATAGTACGTCAGCAAATAGTCACTTGTGAAGTTGCTGTTAATATCGTTCACTACTGTTCTGCTCAATAGCAACTGTTGATATAAATGGAAAAGATAAGGAGAACTTCGAAATGCATTTCATTGCAGCTATGATTTTTTTTAAATAAGCAATAAACTGATAGGCTGATCGATTAGCTGCAAAGACCGACACAAAATTTGTTTCTACCCTCATTTGATTGCTTTGCTGCTAGTGATAAGCAGACGGAGGATCCATCCACTGGCGATGTTATCGATCTACCTGATTTTCTTCTCATTCCTCACCTCCATGTCCGTGTACTGCATCATCGATCCAAATTATTTCCGGTTGTTTGAAGTTTTCAGAAATTTCATAACATTTTTTCCCTTATCCGGACCCACATGTTATCTCATCTCTTGAAATTTCCAGTGCTGAAAGTATACATCATGAGCCGAACGGAAAGGGCAAAATCTGGGTGGTACTTGTTGCTGGTTCCAACAACTGGTATAATTATCGCCATCAAGTGAGTTCTGAACTTTTTAAAAATCTTTGCCTTCGTACTGTCTGCCGGAGGATGCTCTTATTCATTTTACAAAAGAGAACTCGCAGAAATTACCCGAAAAGATATTCAATCACCGTTTGCTGTTGCAAAGAGAAATACCATTCCAATGATGTCGTTGGATTTCATTAGAATCCCAAGTTCTTTGAATCCTAAAGCAGTTATATGATTTGTTCTAGGCGGATGTATGCCACGCATATCACGTCGTTAGAAGTCACGGCGTTGCAAGGAAAAATATCATTACAATGATGTTCGATGATATCGCTAATAGTGAATTGTAAGTTTTTTGTACATAATTAATCAAAACGGATTAAAATCAACTTTGATCGAATCAGCTAAATCAGCCGAATTTTCGTTTCTTCTATTGCTTTTCAGATTGCATCAATTATTTGATGTGAGTCTAGTTAATTTAATTTGAAGTGTAGGACAGCAAGTCATAATATTTCATCTTGTACACCTTGGAGTTCTATCTCTTCAGGAATCCATATCCAGGCAAAATATATAATGTACCCAATGGCAGCGATGTTTATGCAGGTGTTAAAATCGACTACTCTGACACCGACGTCACGCCGGAAAATTTCTTGGCCGTTTTAAGTGGAAACAAAACAGCAGTAAAAGGTGGTAATGGAAGAGTAGTCGAAAGTACTCCTAATGATCACATTTTTGTGTATTTCACTGACCACGGAGGTACTGGATCAGTATCCTTCCCAGAGTCTGTTGTAAGCTTATCACTGAACCTTTGACTTTATTGCGATAAGTGGCCTTTTACCAGTGCTTATCATTTCATGAACTTCACGACTTATTTACTGAAAAATTTTCATTTCAGCTAACTGTCAAGGATTTGAACAATGAGCTGAAAAAAATGTCAAAGTTAAAAAAGTTCCAGAAGTTAGTAATTTACATGGAAGCATGTGAAAGTGGCTCAATGTTCGCACAAGTTCTACCCAAAAATATTAGTGGTCTCTTTCATAAAGCTTTCCATCACTCTTGTAATTATGGTTTAGTTATTTCAGAAATCTTGTCTAGCGGAGAGTGGAAGAGGAAACTGTACTGGAAGACGAGACAAATAGGTTACATGGATTTTGGTATAACTTGTACATTTTTGCAGTTTATGCGGTGACAGCGTCGAACTCCGATGAAAGTTCTTGGGCTTGCTACTGTCATAATAGCATGAAATTGCCTTGCCTTGGCGATTGCTTTTCCGTAAATTGGATGGCCAATTCAGAAAAAGTTCAAAATTTGATTATTTTACTTCTGAAAACTTGAAAAAATGAAAACTATTTTCCTTTTAAAACCAATTTAAAAATCATGACAAAAGTAGTTTCTCATTTGATGATCTGACAAGTTTTAGCAAAAGTGGATAACAGTACTGTGTACTTGTGATCCACTGAAAATGATCATTCGTTTGAAGAGACACAGACTGACGAGACAGCAATTTGAATGCTTTCACAATCACTGAGATTACTATTAGCCAACCTTAAATTGATTTACATTTACGGAAGGTCTTTCTAAAATTTGAAAGTAACACTAAATTTGTCTGCAATTAATCTTTGCACTATTGTAACATATTTGAATTTGAGTAGCAAGAAAAAGCATTTAAAACTTTTTGTTACAGGCGGATTTAAACTACGAAACTTTAGCTTCTCAATTCAATATTGTTAAAAAGAGAACAAACACGAGTCATGTGATGCATTATGGAGATTTGAAAATTACTCACGATTATGTGGCCAATTATTTAGGCCACAAAAAACATAGTTTTAGCAATATTGCTGATGGTGATGATACGGTAGGTCATTTTCGAATATAGCATTGAATGAATCAAAAATCAAATCGTTAATATCTGAATTGCGTCTGTCGTGAGAATTCTCAAACCTAGTAATTGAACCTTTTATTAACATAATAACAAAAAGTGAGCGAACTTAATCACGAAGTCAACACTTGAAGCAACATCACGTCGTACCTACAACGTCCTAAAATCATTAAGCACAAACATTACGACAAAGGGGATGAGCATAATCAAACCATACCTGTTAAGGATTAAGTGAGTGGTAATGCTCGGGAATGGAAAGAGGCTTTGTTAATACAGCAATTCCCACAGGTTTGAGCAATTCTACCTGAGACGCAAAATGGCGGAAATAAACTGTTAAACAAGGCCTGAACCAAATAGCAGAGATGCTTTGTTCGAAAACGGTAATTGAGTATTTCAGATTTTAACTAACAGTCTGCGGTAGGTGTCAGAGTAGTAATGTTTAGGTTAGTGTGAATGGAAGGTTTACCTTCGCTAATAGAATACCTTTCTCATATATTTACTATGTCAGCTATTAACCAAACACCTTGATCCGCTCAATCTCTAACCCAATTATATCATTTGGAAATGGCTAAACTGCTCTGAGATATGAGATGTTCACTTAGATATCTTTACAATTTCTTTAGCTGACGGCTAAAAATGAGAAATCAGTTGCTTGGCCTTCACGCGAAATTTACATCCGAATGGTCGAGAAACAATTACAGGAAGCGCAAACGGAATCTGAACGACAACTTTTGAGACATAAAATCGGAAAACTAACAATGGTAAGCTGCTTTTACCTTTCACCTTTCTGAAGAACTGAAATTAAAATTTATCAACGAGAAAGTGTTGTTCTATTGCAGAAACGATCTTACCTTGAATCATTTATGAAGTCATTGATATCAACTATAGTACCACATCAACCGCATTCATATTTCATGCGGTCCTTCCCACTATCATTACAATCACTGGATTGTTTCGATGATGTGATCAAGGCTTTTCATCAGTTATGCTTTAATTTCGGCCAAGTATGATTCTTGCCTTACTATTTTGCCTCATTTATGGGCTTATAAAATATCACTCTTTTGTCAATAACGTTGACATTCATTTTTACAGTCACTTTAAAAAGTGGCAGCGAAAAGAAATGTAGAAAATAGTGAATTATAAAATTGCAAAATGACAATTTCGAATGAATTTTTTATTTAAGCGTTCTGTGCTTTTAGAATCCATATGTCCTGAAGTACACGTACGTGTTTGCCAACTTGTGTAATACTGGATTCCACTCGGAGGCAATAATTAACGCAATGCTCAAAACCTGTGGCAGTGTCAAAATGCGTGGAATTCTTTGAAATTTAACGTTTAAGATGTAACTGCTTCATTTTTTCGTTCTAACTCTGTTTGAGTAAAATCAAAGTGCGATTTTCTGCTCATAGTCAATGATTGGTGACTCTGTACAGTTCGGTTCCTGCCAGGGTCACCAGTGGTCCCCATGGTGGGAGCCACACAGTGGCAGAGAGGTTTGAGTGGTGTGACTTGACGGAGCTACCCATTTCACGTTGAGGATGTCACAGGGGGACAATACTCACCAAAGTGCTCTTCACGGGACTCCTTGGGTAAGGTGAAAGCGGAGAGACAAAAGCAAGTCATGGTTCGTGTAACCAGCGAGTGACTTATAGACAATGGTTAACACAACTTCTTGCCGAGCAAACTGGCAAAGCAATTGTGGGATCGACACAAGGAAACTCGTTGAAAAAATCAGCCAAATAGTTTAACAGTTTTAGTATAGTCAATGATTTAACGAACTAGTTGATTGGTTTGTGAGCGGTCGGTTCTCAACAGAGCTCTGTTGATCCCTTTGACCTTTTGACCTTCATTGACCCTTTATTACAACCAAGAGAAACAACAGAAAGTTTTTCGATTCCCTATGTGTTCTCACCGACGAAAGACTTTTGCGACGGGCCGGTCGGATAAAGTTAGTCGCCTACTAGGATAGTCCGGAACATTAACAATAATGTCAGACGGTTATAATTGTGTTTTCAATTATAATTTTCTGTGAGATTAGAACAGCTTTTCTGGCTTCTTATCAGTTCATTGTTAGTCGTTCGTTTGCAAAATGTGCTAATTGCTTTTCTTTTATTACAACGAATTACTTTTTTGTGGTAAATATATCCAAAGCATGATTTGAGAAGAAAGTCTTTTCAACGTTTCATCGATCCTATCAAATTTACTGTGGAAGAGCATTTTTGTAAAAGAATTTAAAAAGTTTATCAACCAGATTTTTGATTAGGATTACCCATAGCCCAGTGGGTAATCAGCATGTCGAGAGATTGATAAGACACTCATACAAGCGTTCAATTGCCAGATATGCTACCACCGACGACAGACCTTTGTGACGGGCAAAGAGAGTCGCATGAAGAATGAAATGCAACAGTTTCAAATACCTTGACTCAACAATCTCCGACAATGGCTGTATGAAAGAAGAAGTCTACGCCACCTGGATAAAATAGGCAAGAAGTACACAAGAAATCGCTTAATCGCCTCAAGGCCAAAACAAAATTACAAGGGAAATGGAACAGAATAACAACTTGCATCTACGTAACCGAACGCACGGAGACGATGCTCCATAGTAACGGACCCTGCCTGCAACCTAGTGGGACAAACGCTAAGAAAAAAATCAGTCAGATTTTTGATCATCAGTTGAAAATTAATCGGATATCATTACCATTGACATAATTCACTGCATATATTAAATTTAGATTTCAATTCCATGCTGCTACTTCCGTCGTTCCAACCTTTACTGCCTTATGAAAGCTGGCAGAATTGCGTGTACTAGATTAAATTCATTAAGAAAAGCTCAGCAAACAGTACCTTATCGAATAACCCTACGTGATTAAGAATTGCCTAGTAATTCAAGGGATATTTATTGTAGCTACAATGTGTTCTAAGATATGTTTCACACTTCTTCCCTTTCTTCTTCTTAACGTTTGTCCCACGTGGGTGTAGGGTCCGCTATTGTGTCTCCACGTCACAGTTCTGTGCTTCGTCAATAAGCCAGAAACCCTTTGCTGATGATTCGCATACACCAAGAATTTGTCCATTCGCGTCATCGTTGGAGTACGCTTTATCATTCATGCGACTGCGACTAGATTTAACCGATCGACCTGTCGCTAAGGTCTGTCGTCGAAAACCGACCGCTTACGATCGATACATGATACAAAGTTTAGTTTTCACTAACAAGTGTAAATCTCGACTACCTTTTTAAATAAATAAATAAAACAATTTTTAAAAGAGGAGAGAAAATCTTATGAACGAAAGTTTTCAACGAGGCTTTCCTTTTGAAGGTGATTTTGGTGAAAAATATCAAAGAAAGACCGTTGCTGAAAATAGAGGTCAGCGCTTCACCAAGCCAAGGAAGATTTGAATCGCAGTCTCTGAAGGATGACGGTTTTGAAATATCTGGAAGAGTTAGCCTTTATCAGTTCCTTCCTATTTTCATTAAATAACAAGCAACAAGTTGTTCGAACTCTCCATTACCGTGTCGTCGATTGTTTCAACATTTTAATTTTGTTTAGGTCGTTCGAGTGAATTTTTACTGTAATCAAAGTCATTGTGTAACGAACATTCGTCCGTACTGCTATTGTAAACAACAACTGAAGGAATAGGAATAAGAACAAACTGATCGGATTTATACAGAATCTCAACATGCGCTGTTGGGAATATGAAATATTATCTAATTAAGAATAATAATTAATATAAATAATAAAACAAAAATAGAACTTAGTATTAAAAATACACCAAATAACTTATTTGGAACAGAGCGTAAAATAGTAAAAGCAAATAATTACGATTATTTTTATTTTCCAAGCTGCAGCTTTTTTAACATTATTAGAACGTCATTTTTTAGGAAGGACTCAGTGTCGTATTGGTCCTAATAAAGTTGGGTATTCAGGTATTTTTCAGGCTTTATTTGATGGTTTACAATTATTAAAAAAGAGCAGTTCAGGAATAACATAGGTTGGACTAGCTATATTATCAGATTCTACAAAAATTATAGGATCAATCAAGGTAAAAGAAAAATATAAACTAAATAATACTAAGAAAAAATAAAATAAAATATCAAAACCATTTTTATGAATAACTAGGAAAAATGAACCTTGTCATAACCTCCATGACAATACAAAGTAGAACTAGAACCAGTAAAATGCAAAAAAAAAAAGATGAACAATAATAAATAAAATTAAAATTCAAGGTAAAATAAAATGTATCTATTTTCTTTTTGATATTGAATTTCATGTTTGATTGAAACATAGAATGTAACATACTGAAATATGATACTCAAAATCATCAAACAAAGCATCGTCCAAATGGTACAACCAAGTGACAACTTACTGTGCCTTTAAATATTTTGTCAAATTTGATTTTACTAAGAAAAATAAGGTTTCTGAGAACAAAGCAGATATATACAGGAGGCTGGACGGAATGTTATGTTGAGCTTCACCTGTTCAGATTCCTTTTCAACACGATGAATATGCGCAGTGTTGATTTATTGCACTGAAAGTTGCTTCAAGAAGCGATTTAAAAAATGTTTGGAGACCAGTAATTTAATGTCATTCATTGATTAGAAAAATTGGCAACTTTTGTACTCAAACTTGTGTGCTCGCAGCCACGGCGAATATCTACATTGTAAAATGGTCACAATTGGAGGAAAAGATGTCGTCTTGCTGGATTCCTTCTTGTTTTCAAATAATAGATATTCGTAAATGACGATCGTGCAATGCTGAAGACGAATCAGTGTGAGACGTTGAGTTTCACTCGTTAGTTCCGTGAAACTCAAAGATTTCTAGATGTCGGGAGTTGTGCGGATGTCTCCTACGATTGGGTGTGTGTTTGGTGTTGAAGAGTGCATACAGTAGATGGAGGGTCTTTTATTTTATTGTTAATAGGAAATACCGCATGAAATTTTAGGTTACCCAAAAAAAAGCTATTGGAGGATTTGAAAGTTGTTAAAGTTTGAGTGGGTGATTAATTATGACATCAATCAAATCAGGTGTCATCTTTGAAATTCATTTTCCAGGTTTTCTTTGTGAGGCAACTCATTTCAAGGTGATGATCTCTTTTTAATGTCAGTTGAGGCGGTGGGTGCATTAGGAGGGAATGAAGGACGGGGAGCGGATGAGGTGGACGACAAGTCGGAAGAAGAGAACGGTGTCGACGATCTGAAGTGTCTTGATTGGCTCGTCAATTACAGATTGCCTAGTACTGTTTATTTTATTAAGATATTGTTTTTAATGCGTCGTTTCTTTTTATATTGTACTGAGTATTTAGATGATTGGACCACTGTAGAGATAAGTATAAAATGCATTTGTTCCTTTGTTTCAAAGATGTGTTGATAAGATCCTATTCCCCCTTATTTATGGTGAAACGTAAAAACGATTTTTTAAATTATAGCTTATGATTGGTATTTCTAATTCGATTGAGCTTGTTGCAATGTAATGATTTGTTGCAATAATGGTGCAAATCTAGATTACTTTGCTTGCTGTGATGATTCACAGCACCAATTCACTGAGAACAATTTGTTTCGCTACTGCAACATTGGATCTTTTGACGGTAATATGAGTTACGAAGATAAGGACCAAGTCGCAGTAAATGAAATGATGATTGGTAATACATCAACAGGTATGACATATCTCGAAATTTTTCACTTATTAATTATTAACCTGCATTAAAATTATGGCATTTCATTTTCTTTTTTATTTAACATTCTTTTGCACTTCAAATTTTGCGGATTAAAGCTTGAAATTGTCGACTTCAAATTTTAAAATGTAACATTTTAAATTACCAAGTATTGTTAATGTGCAATTCATTCCGTTATATTCATGAATAAGTGTTTAGCAAAGAAATGTTCGCTATTGTGTTGGATCTATCGAGTATTGGCAACATCACTGAAACGTCAACTTTCCCTGAACGATATATATCATCGTTTTATTGTTTTAGTATGCACAAAAATTTTGTGTGGTAACAAGTATGGAAGATACCACATGAGTATAATTTTTTGGAAAACATTTTGAAGATGTCCAAGATTGTTACTTTCTAATTTAAAGTACTAATAGCAGATTTGAAGTTTAATATTTTTGAAAATGAGCACGTTTTGCTAAATTCTTTGTTAAATGAATTTTATTCATTTGATTAAAAAATTTTTTCAGAATCCTGAATGGGAAAAACTGCTGCCGAACTGGAAATTTTGCGTCGGAGAAACACTTCTCACTTTCAAATGCTTTATATACAAGGTTGCTTACATAAATAGGATTCAGAAGATAGTGGATTTTTGGCGATTTTTGTTTCACACTTTTCGAGGTTAAAGTGAGAGAATTTCAGTATATTTACTACCTGATTATCTTAAAATCATTGCATTAGTTTCGGGATTGGCTTCTGATATAGTAAATCAGAATGGGTAAGATCATGTTCAAGTTAAAACTTACGAAATGTCATTTTTCTAGCTTCTGTTTTTCAGCATTCTTTATGGTCAATTGATGCTAATTTTGCATTGAAACATGAACGTGCTGCACTTGCTCAGGGCTTTTTGCATCGCTGTCCACCTTCTATTTTTTCAACATATGAAATTATCGACACTTCGAAAAAAAAGTTTGTTTGGTTTTCATATTTCTATGCAGCTAAGATATTGAAAATGTTTTCAATTTCTGGATCAAAATTTGAAAGCCCTTCATTAGTTCATGGAAGTGCTGGTCTGTTTCTTTTTGTTCATGCATCATTATTTTAGGTGTGCCAATGGTATTTTGAAGACAATTGATGACCAATTTTAAAAAAATTAAAGGAATCTTAAATGCTGGTTTTTAATTCCAGAAATATTATAGGAGGTGTTTTTCTTTTATGTGATCTCTTCAGTCATGATTTCTTTCTTAAAAACTTGTAAAAATGCCGTTTTATAGAAGAAAGAAATTTATTTTTTTATTTTTTTCGATATTTCTTTTTCTATGCTCATTTTTGAAAGATATGTTTCTTCTAGTTCACTTTGTTGGCTACCGCAGTACTTTAGGCGATCATAGATTTTGTGCTGCTGACTTGCTTTTTGTTTAATAAAGTTAGTTAAAATCATGCATGGTGCGGTACTAAATTGGTCATTTATTCAAAAGCATGCAGCGTCACAAAAAAGATTGGAAAAAACCCGATTGTTTTCGAAATAACCAGTTACTAACAAGTTTTTGTTGAGCTTAGAATGTTAAGGTGGCTGAAAAGATGAGCGGAATCCTTGTGCGATTGAATGACAAAATTGTAGTAACTTTGTCGAAAATACTAAGGCAGGGTTTTGTGCGACTTCGAGATTAGATGCAGATGGTGTTATGCATTGAGGCGACTATTTGATAAGAGATTTTCATTTTTACAGCTTTGTCAATCGTACTTGAGTTGGTGAAATGTATAAAATAAATTTTATGGCACAGAAATATAAACTAGCGCAATAAGAAGTTCCAGTTAAAGTTACGAGTTCGGTCTCTCGCTGTTATTTTGAATAGATGTCGCCAAATCAGCAGGAAAGGCTTATGCACACATGAAGAAGGAGATTTTTGCATGGTTAATAAAGCTGATTTCATCGGTCAAAAAAAAAGTTGTCGAAGTGCTGTGGCTAAATTTCATTCGGTCTGATAAAAAAAAGATTCCATGAATAATTACACATCAGCAAATAAAACATACTTTTACAGAGTCGCAAATTACTTCGTGAAGTTCTGAATAATGTGCAGAAAATTTGTTACCATCTAACGCTGTAATTTATTGTATGATGCATTCGAAGTTATTTTCTATCTCTAAAAGTTATTTTGGTCTCTTGATGTTGATATTCTCTAAATTCCTTGTCTTTTAAGCCAATGCAAAAGAATGGGAGAACTATTGTTACAAATTTGTTGAGCATTTGAAATAATGTATCGTAAATTAGGAGTCAATCGCAAATTGCATCAATTGAAAAATAAGCAATGTTGTTGTCATTAAGCCTTTCAGAATATGGCATGTGCGACGTAATTAAATTTCACGTCATTGTCATTAACACCATGAGATTATTGTTTACACGGAAAAGCGCACACGATGCTCGTAAAACAAATAGGTTTTACATGTCAGTGAAATTCTAGATTTAAAAATTGAAATTAACTTTTCAAGCAAATATCTAGTAAGTGACTAAAAATTGTAAAGTGTGAAACCGATCGATGTTTTTCTTTTCATATTATCATCACTCACTGAGTGTAAAAGATACAGACTATAGTTCAGAAAATTAGTTTTATAGAAAAGCGGAAAAGTTCTACGGATATAGAATCACTGCCAGAGTTGTAAAGTGTTGCTTGAAAATAGCTAACTGATAATTCTTGTTGAGTTAGGGTCTGCAGATAGAGCTGCAGTTGCATCTGCCGTGTATCTGTTGCTATTAAAGCTGAGATACAAGCTGATTGGCTTCTTCCTCTTTATACTTTTCTTTCAATTTAGATCGAGATTGAGCTGTTACTACTAAAACATTGAACGTATTAGCTCGAGCTCTTTCTTCCGTTATTTCGCTTTAGCACATTACAATGAACTTCATTCACTGTGTGTGTCGAAGAGATCAGATATAATCAGTAAGAAATCACATAGAGCCTATTGAACTCATACTGAAATAAGCCTGAAGTAAGATTTGACCTCCTGAAGGATGGTTGAGATGCTGACCCGTTTAGTGATTATTGAAATATCTGCCAAACGATATTTTGAAGCAGATTTAACGGAATTTAATAAGTGAACAAGTTCATTGGAACTTTTCCTGCTTTTGGCACAATCGCAGAAGAGCTGATCAATAGGAGTAGTAGTAATGTGTCGTGTAATATTTGCATTTTGATCTTCACTAAAAGTGTTATCCAGTACTGTTCACTGGTGATTCACAAACTCTTTCATATCTTCAATTCAGACTATCCAATCACTCTCAATGCAAATATCAGTTCCAATTTTAATCCATCTCATTTCTTGCTTTCCTTTATTTTTCAATCTTTTACAACGTCGATTGATTCTGAACATACCCATGGGTCAATTACATAATTTGTTTCAAGCTAACTTTCTACCCTAATCACTGAAGCTCTTCCCTAGTGTTAACAAATACGAACTAAATGTTCAGAAAGACAAAATTGACATTTATAAGAGATTTTTATGGGCAATATCATCCGCATTGCTTGCTGTTTTCCAGCATCTCATCCAATGGAAAAGGAAATCTAATTTGTGACAATTATAGATAGCTATGTCTTCATATGAACCGTGGTATTTACGACGCAGATGTCCAATATTTTTCTATCCATGCGTACCTATTTATGTTGGCGTATGGACAGCAAGGTTAGTAGCATCTGCTAGTAACATACTTGCTAGCAACATACCTGCTAGCAACATAGCTGCTAGTAACATACCTTTTCCAATATTGCAATAAAAGAATCGATGAAAGTATTTTTTCTTAAAGTCCAAAATAGAAGAAAGAGGTCGTGGACTTCTTCAGAATATGTTGATATTGCAGGAAATGTGTCGTCATCGCCAGTGCAATATTATTTGGAATTGGTGTTATGATTTTGCTTGGCTTATTACTTACTTGTATTGCTGTTGAGTGCTCTGCTATGTTAGTCCTTTCCGAATTCCCACTTGATTATGTGATAAGCCTAATCTAGTGGCCAAAGCAACAAAAATGACGAGATAGCAGTCAACCGTAGTTCTTCTTATAGAACACCTTGGATTAGCCAGAGTAGAACAAGTAACAAGCCTGAGGTTACTATATACTGCGTTGTAGCCAGGAAATCTAGTCAATGATTGTTCTGAAATTTATGCAAGCAATAAAGTAAGGCTTATGGCTGATGATTCGGGAAAATTTTGACATGCAACAGGCTTGTTTGCAATTTGGAAGTACAACTGTTTCAATCGCTTGTTTGAAAACTTTGGGAATCTTTCATTAGTAGCCATTAGTTCCATTCCGAACTTTAGCGATTTGATGAATGAAGGATGTGTATGAAGCGCGCTCCTGAGCGATTCGTTTTAT
>JABVXS010000236.1:0-42263 GCA_013365335.1 Madathamugadia hiepei
ACACAATCACTACAGCCACTGCAATGAACTTAGCTGTAATAAAACGAATCACTCAGGAGCGCGCTTCATGCAGATCCTTCATTCATCAAATCGCTAAAGTTCGGAATAGAACTGATGGCCGATAATGAATGAAGGTAGCAGTAATGGTGAACAGCAATAGTAGAAGCATTTCGATAATTGCAAATGTCCACAGTTCGTTCGTTAATGGAATGCAAAATTTTCTATTGCATGACAATAGCCACCATTTCTTCACTTATCCACTAATTCCTCAATTGAAATTTGGGTTAATTAACAAATTGGTAAAATTGATGTTTGCACGAATTTGTTTAACTCAAACAAGAAAAGTGAATTTCATTGTAACACTAATTAACATAAAGGATGGTAGCAGCGATAAACAACAATGCTGATAATCGTTGTACAAATGAAGATAACAATAATAATAATAACAGCAAAATAACCTAAGAATTGAACTACAGAGACTCTGGCATAAGCCGGTACAAGTGGTTCCAGTGGTAATCGGTACACTGGGTGCTGTGTCCAAGGATCTAAGCAAGCACTTAGAAACAATTGGAGTCGACAAAATCACCATCAGTCAGCTGCAGAAGGCCACCTTACTGGGATCTGCTTGCATCCTTCGCCGATACATCACGTAGTCCTAAACGCTTGGGAAGTGTTCCACTAGTGATATGTGAGATCCAGCATTGTTATCTTCTTTGCTGTGTGTTGTTTCAATATTAATAATGATAATAATAAAATTAATAATTATAAATAAAATTAATAGTAATTTTGAGGAAGTATTTTTTTACATTTCATTAAAAAACTATCCAGAGGAAGAAAGAGAGAGAGACAGAGGAAGACAAAGAGTAACAGAGAAATTTTTGATGTAAAATTTTGTTATTTCAGCTTGATAGTTATTGTGTTGATGGTAATTTAGATGGTATTTTATCAATGTATGATAGTGATATCGAATTTATTGAGCCACAAACACCGGTTTGTCGTGGACATGAAGGTAATTAACTTTCATTAAAATTATAAACGAAAACAAAAGTATTTGAACTTTGAACTTCAGATAGAACCATTATACTTCGCAGATAATATGAAACATTAGTGAGCCATCGTAAATAATCGATTGGAAAATTTTAAAAACTCAAAAGTTAAATTTGTAATGTTTCATATTATCTGCGAACTATAATGGTTCTATCTGAAGTTCAAAGTTCAAATACATTTTTTTTTTTCGAATAATATTTTCAAAGAGTTGCTGCCACTTTTAAATTAAAAATTAAATGATTGAAATTTTTTTTCCAGAAAAAATTTAAAAAATTCCACAAACACTTCTGTTAGTATTATCCTCAAAAATTTCTCTATCTTTTCATTTATTTGAAAAAAAAAAAAAACAAAAACAAAAATTCATTTAAAATTTTACACTTTCAAGTTTATGCTCGGACTAAAAAAGTTGATTGTTAAATATATTTAAAAAAAATTAAATTAAGTTAAATTTTTTTTATTTTCTTTATTAAAAAAAATTTTTAATAAATATTACCTTTAATTACTAAGCATTCCTTTAAATTTCAAAAATTACCAATAAAATTTAATAATTTGAAATTGAAATTTTTGTAGTGAAAAAAAAAAAAGAAAAATTATTATAGCTTTAAAAGTTTATTATGAAACAATGAAAAAAATGCGATTATTGCCGCAAGAACGTTGTATCACCGAATTGCATACCTTAAGTCCATTTATTGTACTGGAGCGTGGAAATTATAAAATACAGAAGAGTAAGAAAATTCTCACGGAAGGAAGGTATTTCCATTTAATGTTACAAGTTTTATCAATTTAAATTTAATTTCAATTTCTTGAAGCAAAAAAAAAAAAAGGAAAGGAAAGGAAAAGTCATGTTGGTTCATATATATATGTATATATATGATAATTGAAAAAAAAAAATTTTTTTTTTTGATTGTATAGTGAGCGATAAAATGATTTGATTGATTGATAGGTTTCGATGTGCAACTTTGATATTTACTAAGCTGATGATAGTAAAGCTCGTGTGATAATTAATTTTAACTTCGTTTTTTTTTAATGTGTAATAAGTGATATAAATGTCATAAAGTAATGAATTAAGTGATAAGGGATTATCATGAAGAGAAATGAAATGATAAAGTGATACGTGCCACATTTACTTAATATCACTTACTGTAGTTTACTTCAGCATCACATTTCTTAATTTCATTGAACAAAAACAAAAATTAGATGATGAAGACAACAACAGCAATGACAGCGAACAACAAACAAACAACAACAAACAGCAACAAATAAATAGTACAAACAACAGCAACAAACAACAGCAACAAACAACAGCAACAAACAACAGCAACAAACAACAACAACAAACAACAACAACAACAAACAACAACAAACAACAACAACAACAAACAACAACAACAAACAACAACAACAAACAACAACAACAAACAACAACAACAAACAACAACAACAAACAAAAAACAACAAACAAAAAACAAAAAACAACAAACAAAAAACAAAAAACAACAAACAACAAACAACAACAACAAACAACAACAACAAACAACAACAACAAACTTTGAATTAATTTGGAACCCACAATGATAATCCCCAATCATTGATATTGTGTGACAAAAAAAAAAATGAATTTTTAAACTAATTTTTTTTTTCTGTTTTCATTACAAATATCTATAATTGAAATGTTGTTTTTTTTTTAATTTATATTTCTTTTTGAAAAATTAAACTTTTTTTCGTTCCATGAAGAAATGGAAATTTTACATTAAAAATGATCAAAACAGAATGAATAGAAAGTAAAAGGAAAATATGAAATTAATTTCTGTTGAAATGTGTAATACAAATGAAAAAAAAAAAAAAATTAAAATGAAAACCATTAATGAGCTACTAAATAGTTTTGGACTAATTAGCTAATGTGCTGCGATCATTGATTTATAAAATTTATTGAAATAATTTTTGAACAAAAAATTTTCGAAAGCATTTTATCCACACAATATTGGCCTATTCCCTTTCAAATAATTCCTAGGTTAATTAATTGACCGGTTAGTGCAATTAGCGGGAAACAATGATTTTAATTTATTTTGGCTAATTACCAAAAACATCGACGAGAAAAAAGAAAATTCCCTATCCTGAAAAATTAACTTATTTCAAGAAAATCTCTCTTTCCTTAACCCCAATCAACACCACTGTCTCAGGATCACCCCGATGATAGAAATTAATTACCAATTAGCACACCATCATTAATTGATTAGCTGCAGCAGCAGGATAAATACCATTGCAATAAAACGCAACACTTCCGCTCACATTACTCTAGAATGAATTACGGACAAAACTTGCAACATTTAAATTCTTTTTTTTTTTTTTTTGCAAACTAATAATTAAACACGAAATTTAAATTGATAATTATCAATTAATTATTTTATCTTTAAAATTTACTAATAAACCGGATTGATAACTGCACCACTTCCTCCAATAAGACAATTCAAAAAGAAAATTCCAATCCAATTAAATCGAGAAAAAAAAAAAAAAATTCAAATTTCACAAAACATAAAAAAAATTAAAATCATCATTAGTCGATTGATTATTTGATAAAAATAAACTACAAGGAATCTTTTTATTCCGTTGCAATACTTATTCAAAAATACATTCATTCATTTCTTTTCAATACTGTTTATCATAATTCATCAAATTCCATTTAATATGTCAACCAAAAAAAAAAAACAATATTTATTCACACCAATATTTCCAGTAAACAATGTCAACAAAAAAAAAAAAAAAAAACAAAAACAAAAACAAAACAAAGCATCCTTTCTTCTTTACAATCAATTCACAATAATTTAAAAATTTTACATTTCATAAAATCAAAAAAAAAAACTAAGTTTCAAGCAATAATATACAAATATTTCTGCTTTTTTTCCTCCTTTCTTTCCTTTCCTTTCCTTATTTTTCCAATTTCATCAAAAACAATAGAACAAACAAAAAAAAAAGAATAACAAATAGCAAGACAACAATTAAATAATTATATTTTTTAAAAAGAAAAAAAAAACAAACACCAAAATAAGCATAAATTTTTTTTTTTTTACAGATAAATTTTGCTTAAATAAATAATTTAAATTACTGGAAATACATTTTGAAAAAAAAAATAAAATTAATTGGAAGTTTCATTTTTTCTTTTTTCAAATTGCTCGTAAAAAAGAAAAATATAGAGAATGAACGAAATTTTATTATTTTTTTTTTGCTTCTCCTAATTATCAATGATCTATTTATTTAATCAAATGATTTTTTTTTCATGTGATTGAAGATAAAAAAGAAAAATCGAAAAAGATATTGATAACTAATCAAACAATTGTCACGCGTGTTTTCATATTTCCATTAAAAAAAAAAATGAGAACAAAAAAAAAAAAAAACAAAAACAAAAGGACGAAATTACAATGCTTGGGATTATTCAGCATTTAACAATTACGTACACACACATATATATATATATATATATATTGATAAATTACAAGAGAAAAAAAAAGCAATAAAAAGGAAAACGAATATTTTCTACAATCTAAATCCTAAAAATTTCCCAATTAATCCTGTGCATCATTAATCACTTTAAAGAAATAAATTGATTTAATCTTCATTTAATTACGTTTTCAAGTATGGCTGCTTTCTTTTTTCTACTCCCTCCTCTTCATCCTTTAATCCGCAATGAATTTTAAAATGAATTTTCGATTAAAAATTAGCAGATTATTGTGGCAATTCGTATGTATGCTTCATTGTCGGCTACTCACAAATAAACTACAAAATTTAATTTTGAACAATTCCCAATGCAAAAATAAAACCTCCCAATCCTAAATCACTTCAAAATGCCAATTATACTTCTTCCATCATCATCAACTAAGAACACCAAAAACCAGCGTTACCGCAATTTTCGTTTCAAAATTAATGTAAATTCAATTCATGAATTCAACCATAGATTCATGAAAGCACAATATCATTTTCTCATTTCCCATAATCAAATTTCTATGAAACATCCAAAGTGGTGAGAGATCATGATGCACAATTTATTGGTAAACAAAAAAATTTTTTTGTTTTAAAAACAAAATGCACTAAATTCAAATGATCCGTCGTTCATGAGTAGATAAGGAGCTTTTCTTATAGATAAAACACGTAAAATTCAATGTTCGATTACCTTTTTTTCCTTAGTAATGAAATATTAATTGCAAAAGGAAAGAATTTGAAGAAAAAATCGAAAGATGCATATTAATTGGTAGTAATTTACATGCTAGTTACAGACTAATTAGCTGTAACTAATAAGCGGCCAACGATAGTTAACACTAATCTTTTTATAAATATAATTGTTATATACAATTCTTTAAAAGAAAAAAAAAAACAAATTTCATCTTTCAATGAGAGAAAAAAAAGGAAGAAAAATCCAAAAATGGACTATAAAACAAATAATCATTGGCACATTTTGTATCAATATACAACAGAGATAACAGTAGTGGTAGTAATAGTAATGGTAGCAATAATCGTACTAGTAGTTGCAGTAATTGTTATTGTTGTAAAAATAGTTATCAGTATCATTAGCAGCAATTTAATAATGGAAAAGAAATAAATTATTTAACCAGTATTTTTTGCGAGAAATTTCAAACTATTTAAACACGGAGAGCACAGAATTAATGCGAAGATGACGATGAGAAAACGAAAATGTTAGTTATAGACGATTTTTAACCGTAATGATCAAATTCCAGCGAGAGAAGGCAAACAAAAAGAGAAAAGAAGAGTTCAAGCAAAAAATGAAAACCATGAAAAATAAATTAAGAAGGAACAAAAAATACCGGAGCAAAATACGGCAAAAAAATTGCCGAAATTTATATACAATGCTGAAGAGAAAAAATTCGTAAAATACATGCGGCATTAATTATATTTCATGAAACCCTTCCAGCATCATTACGAAAGCCAAAAGGGAAAATGGAGTAATGATTAGCATTATACGACAAAAGCTTCTTGCTGCGTCGAGGTCACAACTTGGTGTGGCTCTATTTAACGGAATAAAATATGCATGTTACTCTTCTGATTTCGTAATTTGATTCATGGAAATATACTATGTTAAACGACATTCTTTCTTCCTCACCGAATAAGCTCAAATATCCTTAAAATATGTCACCTCTGAAAAACAGAACAGACGACTCAGCAAGAAAGGAATAAAATTTTTTAAATTATTAGTAATAATCATGAACAGAATCAATGGAAAATGAACTTCCAGAGCTAACACTATGAAGAAAATATTTTTCCCGAAATGAAACACTGACTGAGAACAGCATACATTTGAGATCAACATACCATAACTTCTGTTTTTTTCCCAACAAAGTTTCCTCATTGCTTTTGACATCCTTGAAGATAGCACTTTCTCAAGACGTCTGTATTTTAAGGGCTACCGTATTTCAAAAGACTAATTAGCCGATGTAATGACAACGAATAAATAGCTAGCTTTTTGTTGTCTAAATATTTCCAGCAAATCCGGACTATTCTTCTGCAGGAATGCAGATGCAAAATCACACGGCGGAAAGATGTGCACGATTGTATTAGGTGTCGGATTCTGCTGAAATAGATGGAAGTGTGCAAACACTGAATATACATAAAGTAACTTCGAACAAAACCACCTTTACACCCGCAACAATCAGGTATATCAACCATACACCAAGTAAACCTTTATGAGAACCTCGCATTATAAATATGAGTGAAGAAAATAGAATGATCAATTGAAAACCTAACCTATGACTGTGCCATCCTACATCGTTAAGTAAACAAACACGGAAAAACATAAGCTGAAGGTGTCAAAAATGGAACCCGTCAAATCAATTGCAAAATCTACCTCATTGCCAACATTACATATTCCAGCTGCTTGCTTCGATTCCAGATAGTCAACAAAGCGTTCCTTGAGAAGCTCAGATTGACTCTTTATATCTTCTTTACTTGGACCACATGAAAGACAAATCAACGCAATGTACGAATGCTCATCCATCATTTTGCATTGAACGCCTAAAATAGAGAATTACTTAGACCCATACAAAAATGAAAAAAACAAAACTGAATATTTGAATTAAATTATCAATTGAGCAACACCATGAAATTGGTTCAAAAGGCATGTGGATCAACCCATCAATCTAACTTACCACAAAGTTATACAACTCAACATATTTCATTTCAAATAAAAAAAAAACATTTGCTTACTTTCAAGCTGACTAGCTTCCATACGCATTCGTTGGTTGATTCTTATCAATGGCATATGATTTGATGTTGTTGTGAACTGATCTAACGATCGTTTGCACATCTCAGCATTACCGCCAACCTGCAGAAATCCATATCACTATATGTTTGTATGATTTGTGACAGTGAAAAGCTCAATCAAAAGTTAAGTCTTGGCGAATTCATATGGAATAAAGTAAAGCATCGATTTTTCCAACAATCATATCTTACAAACAAAATATAAATTGCGGCACATTTCCAGATGAAAGGAATTGTGACGAATTAAACAAATGTTGAAATTACAACTTCAAGTTGTTTAGCAAATAAACAACACAGACCTCAAAATTTCTTGACAAGTACTGGATATAAAATGGTGACATATAGTTAATTCCTAATTAAGACTGTAAAAATAAATTATGTAATTAATTTGCCAATTAAGATTGTAAAGATGAATTATGCAACTACTCTAAAATCAGTTTTACCTTATGCATCTGCACACGGGTCTCGTTTGTTTTCAATGCAATTATTCCCTGCCACATCACCGGATATCGCTGTAAATAAGCAAAATACGAAACTCATCACAGAGAAGAATGATGACAAGGAATTGAATGAAATCTTATCATTCCGTATTACATCGAAATTTCATTTGCACAATTATCCTTTTGAAGGTTCAGTAGCAAGCAAATACAAAATATGCCAGAAAATGAATCAAAGAGCTAATAAGGTTTTAAAACCTAGCCATAATTAGGTGATTAAAATGAGAACCTATATCAATACATAAATTAAATGCTTGATGATTGGAACCCGTTTACGGAGAACAATGATAAAAACAAGAGCTTAAATTAGAAGCAGCACTAATGTTACTGTAATAGTCTCGCCTTTGGAACAAATCAAAAAGAATGAAAGATAAGCTAATGCTCTAATGCGTAGTTAATCTTACAGCGATGACCGATGCAGCCGGTAATCCAGCATATGTCTTTACTTGCTGTAGCTGCTGCGGTTGCTGTTGCAGCAATTTTGGCTTTAACGATTGTTTAGCGTCTTGTTGACGTTGTCCGACCCCAACATGATATAACCCTTGCTGACCAGCCACCTGTAATCACCATTCTCCGGTAATACACAAAAAAGCTTCATTTCAATTCCCTAAAACTATCACCCTGTCCTTTCAAAATAAAACAACGACTACGAGCTTAAGATCAGTAAATATGGTTGGCGTTGTTCAAAGTATTTTGATGAAAGTTGCATTTAAGTAAGCCCCAAATATACCTGCTGTGCAGAGATTAACGAAGATTCGCACGAAATCGGAAATGCGCCAGTAGCAGCACCATAGAGAGAATTCAGCTGCTGAGCCGCAATATTAGCTTGCTGCGGAGAACAAAGTGTTGTCGTTGGCGAAGACTGCTGATATAAATTAGATGTTAGATACTGTTGCTGCTGTTGTTGTTGATGAAGATCCTAAACAAATAGAATTTCAAAAAAAGTTTTTTCCCTCAAGAATCGCGTCAATACGTTATTCTGACCAAGATAATCGTAATCAGTAACGAGAAGGGTCTATGGCCTAATAAAAAGTCGGCAGCTACTGCTTAAGGTAAGCAAAACAGTGATGTGTTGTACTTGTGGCAACAATTAAGTGATTTAAGCCCAATAAACTGCAACTAATTTTCAACTTCCTGGATCGATTGAGTTATTTGACTAAATCGAATAAAATCTAAACTATTGAAAAGTTTGTAAATAAAATCTATGCAAGCATTAAATGCGAGGAATAGAAATACATGCATGTATTCTTGAAGCAGTATGCTCAACCTACTAAGCAAAACGGAAATTGAGCTATGCTAACCGCTAGATGTGGTTGCTGTTGCTGCTGCCGCTGAGTATCTTGCCGAACAGTACCAGGCAATACACCTGCAGCTGCAGCGGCAACTGCTGCTGTTGGATTGTTCGATGTACCTGAATAACCAGTTGGACCATACGCTCCCCCTGCTGCAGCTACATTCCCACCACCGTAAGCACTTGTTGCTGCTGCTACAAAACAAAACATCTACCTTGGTACATATAAATCAAACGCACAATTCATAAACAGTGAAGCAAAACATGAAAAATTAGCCCCTTTTCCAACGGTATCTGTAATCATTTAATCCTGAACAAGCGAGCAAATAATTTTGAATATACCAGTGAAAAGAATAAACCTTGAAAGGTATTGAAGAGTGTTGAACGATACATTTGCTGCAAATATTGCTGCTGCATTTGGGTAAACGGTGAAGTACTGCCGGGTAAACCCATTGCAAATGCAACTGCTTGTTGAGCAGTCGGAGAAAGTTGCTGCTGCTGTTGCATCGCACGATTTACTTGTACTGCAGTATTAGTCGAAACATTCGATCGACTTGCTTGCAAATTTGCTGCAGTCGAATTGGATGGTATCGCTACAGCACGATTCATGCATGGAGCGGCGAGTGAGGATGGATTTGGACGATTTTGACGTACCCCGGGGGAAACTTTCACCTGTAGTTGTTGTTGCTGCGGCTGAGTTATTTGAATCTAAAATGTGCAACATATTTTATGCTTTCAAGCATATTTAAAATGTGGATGGACCCTATAACAAACTCTGAAATATAGAAGTTTGACAAATGTGAAACTGCATGCATGAAAAAAACATGAAAGGTTGATGATAAAAACTACCTGCTGTTGATGATGTGATTGTTGTACTGCGGCTGTTGTTTTCGTCGGTAAGTTCGCATATAAATCATACGGACTGCTACTGATAGACTCCTGCATCGGCGCTGTTGATAAACCTATTTGTTTGCTCAAATCTAGCTGCCGAGATACTGCAACTGCGCTCTGAGCAGCTACAACTGCTCCAGCATTACATGAGGTGATCATGGGTGAACCGTAATTAATCGACTGCTGCTGTTGCTGTTGTGATTGTGCCACCAACTGGGTTTGTTGTTGCGATGGCGCTGACTGTACAATCTGCTGGCACACCTCAGGCAGCTGAGATGCAGCATGAGCAGCACCGGCACTTCCTGTATTACATACATTGTGCATGTTATCAGAGGTTTGCTGCTGCAGGAACAAATGGTGCTGCTGCTGAAGCGATATATGATGTGGAGCAAAGTTGGGGGCTGTACCAGCTTGCTGAGCAGCATTTCTACCTGAGTAATATGATGTTAAATTTCCTGCTGTTGCGCTTTTTGATTGCATAGTATGTAGTTGCTGCTGTGGTATTCCAATTCCTTGAACCCGTTGCTCAATCGGCGGCAAATTCTGCGGTTGATGATATGTGTTCTCAGGAACTTTCATAACCAGTGAATGCAGCTGCTGATAAGAAGTTAGACAACCACTCTGTTGCTGTTGTTGCATTACAGCTTGACCCATGTGCTGCTGTTGTTGTGGTTGCTGCTGCATTACCATGTGACTGTTCCCAGGAACCATATTTTGTTGCAACTGCTGTTGTTGCTGTTGCTGAGACGATTGCGGGAACAGGTTCTAAAACGAAGAGTTTCGATAGTGCAATGCTAGAATAGAAAATTGAATTCCATCCTCGCTGATACTACAGAGATCAAATGAAAAGACCCAAGTTGGGAAAAAAGGGACAATTGACGAGGTGTGAACAAATCTGTCATGAATCAGTGGTGAAGGTCAACTTTCAGTTCATATAAATAACATAAACGCTCTTACTGTACTCAGTTTTTCAAATTCAATGGTGCGTAACATTCGAAAGATTAAGATTTAGCAACACATGAAGAAAATGTACCTGTCGCATAGATATCTGTTGCTGTATTTGTGGCTGCCGATGTTGCTGTACTTGTGGCATGTGATAACCGCCACTTCCATACTGTTGCTGTTGGATGTGTGACGATCCTTGCGTAGCATTCTGATAATCATATTGCGATGTTTCGGGATCTCTTAAGAAGCTTGTCGATGGCATGACCTTTGGAGTGATGTTCCCCTGCGTAGACCCAGACGCGGATGCAGCTCGTAAAACTGCTTCCTCTTTTGCCTTCTTTGAGTTTATACGCATTAGTTGCTCAGCATCTACTTCCATATACCCACCGGCCACTACGTCATCAATTACCTACAAAAATTGGTGCAAAAAAAAATGTCACAGTGCTGTTTGGACACAACTGCGGATGCAAACCTGATAGTTACTAGCTTGCACACTCTTTTACCCGGTTTTTCGAATAAAAAAAAAGGGAAGCTCGAAGCTCTATTCGAAAGCGCCAAACAAATACTAGAATTTCCAAACATCTCTCAGCCATTTGAAATTTCTATTCCACATAAAACTTGTCCAAAAAGTAAGACACGCCAAAAGATCCGTCATCATCTAAGTGAAAATAACGAACCAAAAAAGCTTGATTACTCTAGAAATTCAAAAAGTAACTCTTTTTAAAAAGAACCGGAGAAATTTTGTGCAGAGGGAATATAAAGTATACACCATAACAGTTGCATCCATCCAGCCAGCACTGCATCTCATATTACTAATACAACTACACTACAACTATCGCTACAACTACTACTAGTCCAACTAATAAGCAGTAGAAAATTAAATGAAAAGAAGCGTGAAGCGTTAAAATCTTTCTTCAATCACATAAGAAAACTAATTAAGCTGCGCGGTAGCCGGCGGAAAGTTATGAAAAGAATGAAAGGTGCAAAATAAGAGTGCAGTGCAATATTAAAATGCGTAAGTGTAGGGGTACTTGATGCATAATATTCAAAAAGATACCTCGTCAAGATGTGAATCACTTTGCTTATCATCTGTTTCCATTTTATCTTTATTATTATCATCTTCTTGTTGGACCTCCTGCAATAATTCAAGTTTGACATTTTTACAGAACGTCTGAAACATGCGATTTAAATCTCATAACAGCTGCAAAAGCTGCGTACGATACACAAGAAAAGTAAAGCTAATAACCAAATGGATTAATAATACAAGATGAGCTAAAAAGAAGCCTTTCCATAAGAGCCACCCAAACAGAGTTAGCGCAGTGGCTACACAGAAAGTACAACGGTAAAGGGGGTCCTATCCTATCCGATAATATTATAGGATTACATGTTCTAAGTTGTGGATCAGTTGACACTTTTCCGAGATGAAGCAAAAAAGTAACTTCTACCATATGATAACGCTTTCAAAAGAATCAACTAAAAAACATGGAAATCTACTCTGTACGATGTCTTTCACTGTTTTAATTCGCATATTACCTGATTCTTTGCGTCTGCTTCTAATTTCGATGTAATATCGTCGTTACCGGCACCAACATTATCATATGAATTATTTTCCTCTTGCTGCTTATTGGCATTCAAATCCATACAAGCCTCTGTTGCTATATCTGTGAGGCTAGAACGTCTAGAACTTGCATCACCAGCGCCTTCATTCAAGTAATCCATAGCATTGCTACCATCTTCACCACTATGTTGACTTCGATTATCGTCTAAAACAATTGACTGCACAGCGAATTCGGTCTCCTGCAATATAAAAACAAATCATTTTTTTAAAATTACTTTGCCTCTTTTTGGATCTAAATTTGTGTTAATTAACAGGAAACTACATTGAAAGCAACTCACCAACCATTCGAATTACATATGACCAAGATACTCAAAGGTCTTGATTATATTATGCCTAATTTTGAATCGTTTGGAACTTCAACTAAGTTGTTCTCTAATTTAAAACTAGTAAAATAATTCGTCCTCAGGTGACCCTGTGAAAAGTGTGGTGAACTTGACAAAATGCAATTTCGCTCTTAAAGTGCTGTTGGCTAACCCGAGCCGCATTATGTCGACAACGAAGTGCAAACGCTTGCTCTGTGCATTAAATTTACACATTTTTTGCAATAATTATTTTTCTTTTGCATGCACAGACCTGCAGATCGTGAACATCATCTTGGACTTGCACGGTACTGACACATTTAGAACCATTAGCGCGCTTCTCTTCCGCATCCATCATCGTTTCTTTCCGAATATGCTCCACTTCATAAACAGATTGCACAGATAATTGCTGCTTGATACTACCAATATCGTACTGATCCGGCAATGAATCTACATCACCAATTCTACCTTCATCAATCAACTCGAAGCTTCCATTGGAATCAGCATCGTTCAAACTATCCAGAATGTTTGCTTTCAATCCTTCTACATTTTGGAATCGCTGTTTTGCTCGCGCGTTACTTAAAACTTCTAAGCCATGAACTACGGGATCACTCGAACATTCAGGATCTGATTTTGGTACAAAAACGATTCCTTTCACCATATCAGTGCATGGCATCTCTTCATTTTCAGTTTTCTCAACATATTCATGTTCCGTACAACTACGACCAGACCTAAGGATCTCAGAAGTTTCCGAAGTCCTAATTTTCTCTGATCCTAAAATCTTTTGCTGCTCCTGTTCTTCAGGACCGTCTTCCAGTTGCGTTTCGAGATTTGCTGATGATGTTGATAACAAACTTGCTTGACGGCTTTCACTGCTATTTGTTGAAGATGCTGAATTTTTACGACCAATAATAGCATTACGAACAATATTTCCACTACCACCACCACTTCCTTCATCATCAGATGTGTAAAGCTCCTGATGCCGTTGTTTCCGTCGATTTTTGTCGAGATTCACGTCTTCTTGCTAGAACACAAATGCAATATGTGTCTCCAATGTATCTACGATATGTCAAATTACATTACAGCGTGAATTAAGCACCTGCAGTGTTAGGCTTGCGCTTTTAGAAAAAGTGACTTTGATAATTCCTACACTAAAATTACCCATTTGATAATTCCTACACTAAAATTACTATTAAACATGTCATTATCATTCATCGTTTGGATGAACTGCACAATATGCACTTAGCCTCTTCACTGTTTACAAACATAATGACGCACACCACAACAATTAAAGTTACGATTATCTAATGCATGCATATGCGGAAGTAGCATTAAAAGCTATCCAGAAGACAAACAGAAGTGATATATGCAACACATTAGCTCACAAGCAATGTATTTTAGCATCGTGCATGCATGCAAAAGGCTTTAGAGAAAGACTTAGCTTTTGCTTAATAAGAAGCAGGTTATTCTCCGCTTGACAATACCAGCAGTGTCATCAAGACTACTTGTAATTATATACTTGCATACATATGACAACCCTCCCAAAACCCTAACGATATAAATCATTATATCATGTTACTACTTAAAAACTACTTACTAAAAAAAAAACCA
The DNA here is from genome assembly GCA_013365335.1 of Madathamugadia hiepei. NCBI lineage: Eukaryota > Metazoa > Nematoda > Chromadorea > Rhabditida > Onchocercidae > Madathamugadia > Madathamugadia hiepei. The sequence goes on from JABVXS010000236.1 coordinate 14,464, forward strand.
CTACTGCACTTAAAAGAAATTTCATGAGAAAGCAGTTGCAAACAAAGAAGCTATAAGAAGCCTGAGCCGAAAAGTAAACACGAAACAAAAGCTTACAGGATGTCCCAAAACAACAGCACTGTCTACCGTAACAGATTGATAGATTTCCAGCTTTTGTTCAACTGAATCATTCTTCCTGGACTGATCCGACTCGTTTTGTGCCATATTCGATGAGATGTGTAAAGCTGTATTCGCTGCAACCTCTTCGGAAACACTATCTACTTCCTAAAACTTGAAAAATTGCAATCCTTTTCCTACTGAATACTTCAGATTTACACTTGTTAGTAGTAAAATTTTCCCTAAATCTGTAATACTACAAATAAATTTCCACGGATAAAGTGACTATTAACTGGAATATCACATACGGTATATTCCACTTCTACATGTGTAGATGCCACTGCTGGTTGTGGTAAATGAAGGTCTGTATTCGCATGGTCAGACACTGAACCGCATTTGCCTTCTGATCCAGATATGCCCCTCATATTATTTAAATCCGTTTTTTCCGCGGACTGAAACAAACGTTTAAATCAAGCAAAAATTAATCAAAGCCTATAAGACAGATTTTTTAATTTCCATGAGCAAAACTTTCACTTTGAGCAGGAAAAAGTTTTATATTCCAAAAGTTTCTACTTCAAAAATTGTCAAAAGTTTTTTTAAGAGCAAAGCAAAATCAAAATGTGTAAGAACAAACTTCATTTGATGCCTCCTGTTTCACAATATCTTTCTTTTTCAAATCAGCGCAGGAATCAGAACTCGTCTCAGATAAATCGGTCTTTGGTGAATTCGTCTCCTTCCTACTTCTTTTCAGTTTTTCAGAATCTAAATTGACACAAAAATTCATGGTAGATCATGCAATCAAAAAAAAAAAAAGATTTTATAACCAAAACAATTGTATTATCAAAAATACTCACTTTCCGCTTTAAGATGCCTTTTCCGAACACCTTTGATGCTTGGTGATACATGAATTTGAGAACTGGTATTTGCACTCCCATCATTAAAATTAAAATTAGATACATCAGATGCTCCAGTTATATCACTACTTCGGCTACCAGCTCTATCCAATTTTTGTGGCTGACTTTCATATAATTTTTCAGCTTTTTGTTCTGCCTTAACTGCCTCTCGTTTCTGTTCCTCATTTCGTTCCTGAAATAAATGAAATCACGCAAAAATTCCAACCTCAGCCCATTTTGTGCGAAGGGACTTTTCGTTTGGCTATGCAATTAAAATTTTTTTTACGAACCAAAGCAATGAAATGGAATGAAGGAATTTCCATTTGTCGTCTTAAAGAAAAAGTTGACTATTTTAATCAGTACCTAAGAAAGGATCAACAAATTTTAATAAGGTAGGTTTTATGTTTGCTTAAAGCAGTGCACTTCACATTCAATTTCATTTAACCAACTGGCTTTAGGTATACACCTATTTTCCAAACAAACATTACTTTTTAAATGATAAAAACAAAACTTACTTCCTGTTCCCTTCTCAACTTCTTAGCTAGCTTCTTTTCAAACTGTTTACTATTTCCAGACTTCCGAGCTCTTTTCTTCTGTTCGGGTGTAGTAGGTGCATTACTTTTGGACGGCTTCTTATGATCTTGGAACATCGAAATTTCAACCAAAGACTTCTCCTGAAATAGTAAAACATACATTGCAGCTTATTCCCTAAACAAATGAAGAAAAATGCAGAATGGCTGTGCGTGAATAAAAAAATGAAATCTGAGAAATCCAATCCTCTGATATTATTACGAAATACAATCGAAAAGAATTTTGGGAAACCAGTTATTTACTTTACATTCTCATCTCTTGATCAGACAAAAAATAAACAAATACCGCTTTTTGTTTTATTTTTTCTGGAACGTTTACAGTGCCAACAAGAACAGCTTCATCGACTCCAACGCTTTTGCTGTGCCGTTTTCTGCCAGCAACCTTCTTTTCGACCGAATTCTCCAATACCTGTTTGCTTTCTGCTTTCCGCGATGTAAACTACAACAAACTTATAAAATCGGAAAATTTTTTCCATAGTTATTACTATAAATCAAAGCTGCAACATTGCTCTACTAGTGTGAAATCATCCTGAGAATTCAGATCCTTACTACTCAAACGATTTTGTGATGAACACACTTTATATTCCAATGCAAATATCTGATAAAAGAAGCACGACAATCATAACACAACATCGCTGTACCAAAAACATCATTTCACGAAAAAACTCTAAAACCAGATTTGAATATGGAAATGACACAGTACAGCAGTACCTTTTTTCCTTCTATACCAGAATCGTTTCCATCAGTATCCGTCAGGTTTTCTTTTTTCTGTTCCTTTTTCAAACATGAGCGTTTAGCGTTCTCCATCTTTTCTTCAATTTTTGATTTCTGATTTTCATCGGTTTTTGCAAAAGCTTTCTTAACGCTCTCCTCTTTTTCATCCTTTTCATTGTATAAGGACGGCAAAATGGAACCTCTGGAATGCTTTGTGGACTCGTCATCAGTGGAATAAGTTCCAAATACGTCATCCAATGATAAGGATGTTGCTTTTTTCTGAAAGAAAAGCTCTCCAAATAATCCAAAGATTCGAACGAAAAAAAGTTAACCACAGACCGATAAAATAAAGTGGCATTCACTGCGAAATGCCACTAGCTGATATTAATATAAAAACTAAACATGGATACACAAAGACTATTTACCTGTTTCTTATGTGATTTTGATGTCCTCCCTTTTCGACTACGCTTTCTCTTTGTGGGTTCTTCCGATTCAGATCTTTCTGAATCATTTCCAACCTACAAATGCCAACATAAAAAAATAACTGAAAAAATATCATCTATTCAGGACCCTTTCCCGGGATGTATCTAAAGTTATCACATTACGAATGTCCGATTATTGTATCCAGTAATACAACTATATCAAAAGTACCTTCAAACTGACCTCTAAACCCATAAAAAGTTTCCTTTATAGACACACAACATAATATCGTCATCAAATTTTTGATCCCAAATGTTATGTTAACGATTTTTCTTATGATGAGGAGCAATTTCAAAAATCTGTAATAGAAGCATTACCCCTTGACCATCATCACCATCATCGCCGTCATCATCATCATCACCGTCATCGTCATCGTCACCACCAGTATATTTGAATTGGTCGTCAGCAAGCGATTTTCTTTGCAGATGCGTTTTTGATTTCTTCGATTTGCCTCTACTTTCCGCTTTCTTCTTTTTAATATAACCTCTGGAAACGCCTACAGAAAGACAGGAAGAACTATCGGATTCTTCCTCATTGTTTGAAGCATTCTCATCAGATGATGTACTTTCTAACTGCACTCGTTTTGGTCGATCCTAAAAAAACAAGATGGATGGTAGTAATCACATTTGCTTCGATTAAATGTAGCTGGAGAAATCAATACTGTAATTGGAAGCGTCACTTCAAACTATACCTGTTCATTATTTCGACGACTTTGTGTCCTTTCCTGCAACAATTCCAGTGCTCGATTTTTCTTTGCCGAATCATCTGGCTTTGAGGATGAACGTTGTTTAACTCGATCGTACATCGATAAACCTAGTGATCCCGATGCTTCTTCCTCCATAAACAATCGTTTCAATTCTCGGTCAAATGACTGCAAAACTTACACGATGATGACGAAATTTTCATGACCAATCAAACTATCTGAGTAGGTCTACAAAAAACATTGACAATTACTAGCATGTAAGTCGACAGCGAGCAATTGACAGCAACTTACATGAAGTTCTATTTCCGACGACGATTCTTCACTAGAGCTCGTACTCGACTCTTTCCTTCGTTTCTTCGTCTTCTTCGTCAATTCCCTTTTTTTCTGCTCTCTTTCTTTTTCTTTCTGCTTGCGTCTTTCGTCCTCTAACTAAAGCAAACTCAACCTTTATAATTAGTAAGTTTGAAAACCACCATTCACAGTGCATATGTATCGTAACTGCTTCCTCATAAAAAGTTTCAGGTTCTTGCATGCACCAGAAAAAAAAGATAAAGCCCAACATTTCATTGAAAACTATTCTAAACATCTACCCTTTTTTTTGAAGGATCTTTCGGCGGAGGCTCTTTCTCTTTCGCCTTCTCCTTCTGTTTAGCGCCAGTGCTATCCTTCATCGGCTTACTCTTCATGATTTTTTCCACTGGCCGTTGTGCTTTCTTCTTCTCCGAAGCACGCTCTCCTCCTTCGAGTCCCTCCTCCCTCTAGAAACAATCTTGCTATTTTTCTACAATATTCAGATTTCCCAAAAAATTAAAAAATCAGACATATCAGAAAATTTCCTTGTCACGGTTGATAAATGTGCCAGTATGAGTTAAAAACCACTAAATACAAACCGGTTCCTTATTTCCTTTCCTTTCCTTCACTTGCTTCTGAGCAGCAGCTTTCAGTTTTGCTTCTTGGAACTGGCTCTTTCCGTCAGCGTGTTTATTTTTCTCTTTTTCAGCTGCATCTTGATCGGATTTTTCCGATATCTAAGACTTACTTGTACAAGTTTTAAATATTGAGTATTAATGTTATCAGCACTGTTGCTCAGAAATTACAAAAAAATTTTTGTCAGACACCACAACTTCCAACAAAAAGATGAAGAAATAGGGAAAACTAAATCAAAATTCATACAACACCAGAATTTCCTAACCAAACAGAATTTCAGAAAGTTAAACCGTTTCATTGAAAGATAGAAAATACCTTTCTATCATTATCTTTAGAGTGCTTTTCTTTCGTCATTTCAGCTGCTCCTTTTTTGTTTTCGTCATTAGATTTATGATGCATCACTTCATCACTTTTCTCTTTCCCAGCTTTCCTCAACTGTTTTTTAAGAACCTCCGATGAATCCTGTGCCTGCATTAAACGGATATACTTGAGCAAAAGTCTGTTATAAAAATCATTTAAACTGATGAAAGGATCATTCAACCCATAGCCACCTCAGAGGTTCGTAGAAAAAAAGTCTAATAATTACAATGCCGTTGCAATGGTATCAATATACCAATCATAACGAAAAAACAAAGTCTTTAATAAAAAGCACCTAGAAAAACCCAAAAAAAATCTTACTTGTTGACGGAATAGTTCACTTAGTGAAGGCTGCTTGCTCATGGAATCCCTTGGCATTTTCTTTTCAGGCAAATGTGGTTTCGAATTCATCTTCTCTTTCTCTTTCATCGGTGCCTGAAATTTAAATACAGAAAATGTATTTGATGCTACTGAACAAAAGAGTAAATACAACGATTAGAGCAACGAAGCACTGCCAATGTTAACCTTGTCAATTCCCTGAGTTCGCGGTCGCATTTTATCCATCTCTAACATGGCATTACCGACAACTGAACCCACCGTTGGCGGCTTTGACGTACTAGATACAGCGGTTTGTTTCAAGCTAATGGCAGAAAGTGATACAGAAGGTGGAGGTGTTGACGGCTTTGCTGCATTTCTCCATGATGAAGACTGAGAAACAGTGCTACGTGGCGGCGGTTGGTGTGATAAGGTCCATGACGATGTTGGTTCAAATGAATTGGAAGTGCTATTGCACATCTGAAAAATTCTGTGATGCATCCTCTATTAGTTGCAATCCTTCTAAAAACTGAATCAAAACATTTTTTCATCCATAAGACAGTGAAAGATTGCTTAAAATTTTGTGTAACAATTATAAATGTTTGAGGAAATCTGAGCATCTTCAGACATAACATCTAATTACTAAAACACGGATTAAAATCGTAAACCAGGCACTTTTCTCAATGTAACTAAACTTTTTAGAGTTCTCCAGTGCAAATTTTTGAGTTCGAGTTGATGAGAAATTGTTGTAAGAAAATCAGGAAATTAATAAATAACAAACCAGTGGAGGTGGAGGAGGAGCTGAGATCAAAGCTGGTGTAGATTTGAATGCTGTCCAAGCCAATGATGGAGGTGCCGGAGGTTGCGGAAGCGGTGGAGGTGGAATACTGAAGTCCGGAGGATAAGCAATACGAGATGCAGCTGATGAAGGAGATGTCAGATTACTGCTCTGTGCAATACTCGGTGGTGGAGGAGGCTTTTTCAGTTGCGCGACCGAAAACTGCGGTGACGGCAGACTGGCCGAACTGACGCATGTGGTATGTAAAACTGCCGTGTAGGGACTTGAACCACTGGAAACTGCAGGACCAGGCGGCATTGGAATGGAGACCGAAAGTGGAGTACGAATCAGCTTCTGACTTTCGATATCCTTCGAATCAAAAATGGACGTAGTACATTTGCCACTATTCCGTGCTCTCGTAAAGGAATCCGTGAAAGTGCTAGGTGTAGAATGAGAGCAAGTAGAAGAACTTGTTAGTGACTGTATGGTGGTTACGGTTGAGCTAGATGATCCAGCCCTCGCCTTAAGTCGTTCCAGCTCTTCTTCGAAATTGTAACTGCGTTGTGAAGAACCTTTACGATCATAATCCAAATGGGTATTCTGTTTTGTTTTCTAAAAACAAGAAAAAAAACCAAATTACACATTTACTGTTAAATATCAACGTGACAAAAAAATAGAGGATGATTATGGTCTGCAGATATGGTGCCTTTTGCTGAGCAGGATTCACTGGAAACAAACCATTCAATTCATCAAACCAAAAGAGACCACAAAAATTCATAAAGCCATCATTGTAAAATCACGAATAGCAAGAAATGAAGCTTCTTCGAGGACATATTTGAACTTGATTTTCCGTATCAAGTAAGTCATAAATACCTCAAGAAAATATAATTTTGATGAAATTTACTTGAAATTTTTGCTCGATGTTTTGGAAAGTAGCTCCCAATGCATCAAGTCGTTCACGATAAGCCGTAGAGTTGTTGGCAGGCGATGTATCTCCGAAAATATCTATGGTGCTTGCTACCAAAGAATGTTGCGCAGTTGAATTTGACGGATCAGGAGAAAGCATTGGTTCGCTACTGCTTGATTCCGATCTTGACACCGATGAATGTGTTCGCGCTCTTGTCAATTTCTGCGGAGGTGACTTTTCTGTCGCACTCCACTTTAAACTAGATCCTGGAATAACATCCAATTAATTTTAATGCTGTACATGAACCATGAAGCTTGTGAATCATGTGGTATCGGTTGCTCAAAATGTTTGAAACTAGCAAATTAACTATTTTTCGGTTTTCTAATTGCACCGAAGCTTTATGATGCGTACAACTTCTTGTTTTAAAAGAATTTTAAGAACCAATATCACATTTTACAATGCATAACTTCATGAAATCACAGCAAAACATAAATGACTAACCAGTAAATCCAGAATTTGAAACTGTTAAAGAATTCCTTGAGCATTTTAAGTCTTGCTTCTGCTGCTGCGGGGAGCGAAATTGATTTGATGCTCCACTCCGACGTGCGCTGGGTGTGATACGGTGATCATGCAAGAATTTCGGTAACGGTAATACGGCGAAAATTTGCGGCGAATATTTCCGATGTCGGGGATCTTTACCTCGATTTCCGCTTCCATCCAAAGGAATAGCACAGTGGTTTTTGATAGGATCATTTCCTAGAATTAAATATGATATCCACTGATTCAAACTACGAAGACAATAAAAATCTGCCATCCTTCAATGCTTCATGAAAAAACATGCAATTCAGAAATCGCAAAAACCACTTCGACGCTTATCTGTATTGTTCTGATCTTACTTGCTTAGCACCGCGTATATCAATTTTCGCTATATCCATTTCTAACAATATTAGCTAAGATATATCTGAGCTTTCCGACTTCATATTTTTTATTGCAGATTAAACTCATTTTAGGCTTGCCCATAAAAGAAGTAACATACCCCATGGCCATTTGGTGCGTTTATTTAAAGACGAAGACGATTTATTGGTATGCAGTTTGTTACCATCGCATGTATCTTCAGTGGATCGCTCAGTTGAACAATTTGACGAATGATTCTGATGAGTTCCACTTATCACAGCTAAAGGGGCACTTGCTGTAGTTGATGTCGATGCCTTTGAATGATGCTGCAGAACGTTTACCAAAGTGTTAGCAATTTCTTCAATTCGATTTGACTGAAATTCACGATACATAATAACTAAAATTCAGCCTCCTACAACAGTTACAAAACAAATTTACAAAAAGATTTCGAAAACTGCCTGAGTTCTTACTTCAAATGGCATATCCATCGAGATGTGAAACTGTTTTGTTCAATTTCAGATAAATACAACTTACCGTTATTGCATTTATTTCGTTCGCAGTAAAATTTTCATCCACTTCAGAATTGCATAATCCGCTGTCACGTAATTCGCTTTCTAATTGCTCGATATCACTAAAAATTTGATGTTTCAATAGATTAACTACAAAAATATTCTTTAGTTGATAAAAAAGTTTTAACATACTAAAACAAAAACTAGTATTTCCGGTAAACATTTTGAAGCAACTTAAATTTTCAACCTGGATATACCTGCTGTTCCCTCCAAAATGAAATTGAAAAGTAATGAGGTTCATCATAAACATGGTTGGTTGTCAAAGCTACACTATAAACAGTTTACTTGTTCGACTGGAAAGGATTGAAACATGGCGAAGTACAAAAAACTACGTAAATATTCTTCACTCTTCCTGCCAAATGCGTTGTATTAAAGAAATCTCCGGTAGCCTTTACTTACGTCCTCTGTTGATCCTCCATTTTTCTGCTTTGATGTTCTTCCGCCGATTTTTCGTTTGCTTCATGCGGTAGATCGCTATCAGCTAACAAACTTGAAGATGACTGATGCTTAAAATCGATGGACCTTGCAACTGATTCACGTTCATTAGTATCTGCTTCCGTTGACTGGTGATATTCCCGTGGCTGCTTCTTTTCGCCTGATGCTGTTGCAGCGACGGGATTCAGAATCGGTGCTGAAGGTTGGGGAGGTGGAAGGAGCTGTGCTAGCGAAGCTCTAGAGCTGCTCCGACTTGCAACAGCTGGCGCCGTGATTCCGGTAATATTGTCAGATTGCCCCAAATTTCGATCAGATTTGCTGTTCGAAGGTAAACAGAACTGACGCGAACCGGGAAGGATCTGAAATAATGTAATAGAAGTATAACAAATAAAAGAACCGACAAAAATTAAAAAAATAAAGCAATAACAAAAACTACCAGACTCATTGAACATGAACGATATGCAGAAACAGGATTCAACAGCACCCTACAAATTCATTAGCTGTATCGAGCTCCATATATATTTTACCTTATCCTTATGCAAACGCTGAATGTTACTCTTCGAATGACCAGCGCCCGTTCGTTTTCGCTCTGGTGTGCTGGAACTAGTCAAATCAGAATCGCTGGAAGTTGAGGAGGTTGATGATGACGAGGACGAAACATCATCCCGTCTAGCCCTCTCACGTCGTCGACGAGACCTGTACGGGAAAATTAATAGTTGCTTGGACACTTTTGGTATCACTAATTACTGATCAAAGACTAGCGCTAAGCAAACTAAATAAAAAACCTGTTATAAGATGAATATCGTAAAGAACGAGACGAATTTCTACATCCCTCCCGTTCTCCACTTCTTCGTCTTCGTGATAGCGTATTCGAACTCGACCTTCGACAGTCGGCCCTGAAAAACCGCAGAGTAAACCATCAGAACTGAATAGATTCACTGACATTGGCCCAACGTTACAATACAAGCAGCTCAACAATACAAATAAATACTAAACCGATACGGTCGATCAAACCTCGAGGACGTTTCACGAAGATGACTAGGTGGGTCCGGCGGCGGCGCAAGCAACGATGAAGATGACGTAGATGCTACCGCCGTACCACCACCAGAACAAGATGATATGCTACTGCTTGGATGTGAACCTTGTCCTGTACCATTTACAGCTAAAAAATTCTCATTTTCTGGATTTCGCTAAAATTTTAACGTGCATTTCGGACTCTTTTTTTTAACAAAAATCAACAGATATGCATTCTAAAAAACTCACATGCATTCCCGGTTTCACCACGAAATTTTCGGTCAACGAAATAATCATGCAATTTTTCTGAACAATAATCCACAGGCACGTGGACATCCTTTTTTTCATCCTCATTCCAAAAAGCTCTGAAATGAACTTTTCAATGCACTATCTCTCGTAGCGTGAAGCTTTACTTGACAGATCAGGCCCCGAAGCTGCTCCAGTGATAAGGAATATATCTCAACAATTCCACTGTAAAGTACGTACACTTGTTTTGTTTTAATCATTGAAAATGCTTTCTGGGCACTGTCATTGTTGCTGAATAAAAGTAGGGCTTCTCGATGACGTGGATCATATATGACTTCATTGAATGTATCGGTGAAGGACACTCGGATCTTCTCACGTAAATAATCCACTGAACAGCTCGATGGTAACTCGCCAAGCCAAATCTTATTGCTAACAATTGTACGACCCCAATTCATCTGATGAAAAAAGACATAAGGCTAGTTTTGATTTTCACAAAGATTTTGAACTAATTTTAACACTGCGGTTAGCATTCTCTCTTATTGCAAGTCAGAAAACGCTAAATTTTTGCAAACAACATGTTATTCATTATGCTATTTCTAAACGTTAATGGTCCAAAAGTCAAATATCGACAAGTGGGAAAGTGCAAACTTGCAGTTGTACGCATTAATTGACCTAGAGCAGAACTTACGTTTGTTTATGAATTGATCTTATCTATAAATTTAAGCAATAATTACCTTTAGTTTGCCTTTAACATTAGGCAATTGTGCCAACTGAGCATATGCATTTAACGCACAGACAACCGACCGTATATCAGCAAACTGGATGAAAGCGAACGGTGATGGGCTTTCCCAATTCTTGACCTCTAAATTCAAATACAAAAGCTTCAAATTTTCAGTCAGAAACCTGCTATCCAGAGCTAATTGAGCACCTAATGCTGAAGATTTAAATTTTGTTACTATGTCATACTAAAAAAAGTCAAAAATAACCTGTTTCCAGGATATGTCCGTAAGAGCTGAAACGAGAACGAAGAGAATCATCCGTTGTACGTCTTTCTAGGCCGCCAACATACAGAGTTCGAGAAGCTCGACTACACAATGGATCGATTGTTGGTATTGAAACAGCATCATGAGAGGAGCATTCCTGTGACTGCAAGCTAACACTTTTTCAAATCAAAATGATAAAATTGCATATACCAAACGATTAACAATGGTAATCAGTTCAGTTGTCACTCCCTACATTTCACGTCTGAAATTTCGAACTACCAATTTACAATAAAATTTGGCATAAAAGCAGAGCTTTTCCTGCAGCCAAATACCGGACATAAGTCTGATTTTCATCTATTAAATTCGAAAATCTATAATCCTCCATTATTTGGAAAGTAAAATACTGCAGTTCACACCATGAAAGTCGGTTCATTTAGCTTGTTTTAATATAACTTACCTGCGAACTTCCAAATGTGTTGTAAGCTTCCATGACAGCAGCATGACCTGCGATTCTGATCTTCAGCCGTAGTCCAAATAAGTGATGAACATCTTTGAGTTTGTCAACATCCACTGATCTACAATTTGTCATGTGGAAAGAAAACTTCAGCTGACTATAAAAACAAATTTGTAGAATACAAAAAACAGTAATGAGCTTATGAACAAAAATAAACTATTTTTTATACTGGATTGACATTTTATTTAACATTGTAATAATACATCCGAATAAGAACAAATTACTGAAAATAGAAAATTTCTGTTATGAAATTCGATGGCGTATGCAAAGCTTGAATTATCAAAAGCACACAGCGCATATTTCCAGAACCATAATTGGTCAACTAAATTTGAAAAAGTCTAGGAAACAATAGCCCAAAACATACCTCTGAAAAATGACAAGTGCACGACGCTGTTCAACAAAATTTGGTCCAGATTCAGTCTCCAAAGCAATATGAATTACTTTGCCAAATTTTTTGCAAAAATTCAACAAACCATCTTTCAGAAAACCTTCCGCACGTGAAGATGGCAAATTGGACACATAAATACCTTAAAAAAGCACATACTAAAACTGCTTATTACTCGAAATAGAAACAGAAAATGAATAGGAAACTCATAAGACAAGCAAACAATAACAATGCAACAAACCTTGAAAACTCCGAGAGATACTGTCATTATTACTAAATGAAGTTGACAACTCGTTAGACGCACTGGTTTCGTTCCGCCGCGAACCATGTGTTCCAAGCTTAATAACCGCTGATTGTACTGAATGAGTATTTGAAGTATGATGATGATGTCCTGACGATACACTAAAACACAACAAAGATTGCAGTGCATTACAATTAGAATGAAAGCAAAGCTATTATAATTTGCTATTTTCTATAATCGAGATATCAAGAATAGTAAAAAAAAACTCCCTTCACACCATTTCTTATCACTAATTCATTCGACAACACTGAGAGGCCTAAACTATGCTTGATTGGAATTCTATTCGCCTTATACCTCCTATTCTAATCATACGTTATCCGCATGCTTTTTACTATGTGATGAAAATCTTAACAGTGCCAATCAAGGTTGTTTTTCCGGTTTGAAAAAATATATGAACCAGAAAAAAGTGGCAAAAGATCCGAACTGCAGCTTCTCCGTTCAGAGCATGTGTGGCAAAAATCGTTATCTGACTACAGTAAGTTAGCTTACAGGTCACATTAAAATGTAGCGCTCGCACACAAAATGCACAACGCTGTTCAGCAAACAACCAAATCTATTCATCTTTGTCAAATATTGAAACAAAGAAATTCCATAAACAATGGAATTGAAATAGTGGACACTGTCATTTCAAAGGGGTAAACTTTGACACAACAAAACAATTCAGAAAATCAAAACTATTCAGGAGAAACAAAAAATAAAAGCAGAGTGACCCTGGGAATCTCTCGATACCGAAAAACTCTTCGAACAAATTCAAGCCCTTCCCATAACTAAATTATTTCGATTATCAATATGTTAAATAAAACCAAATACTTGATACAAAAAAACTAAAATTCTTTCTTAATGTGACCATTTCAAAAATATGCTAAACATATCAGTTTTGTCAGACTAATTTGAGAGGCCTCTCAGTGTTGTGGGTCGAATTAGAGAGAATTCTTGCCTTTTCACAACTTATATGAATACATCATGATAAATATCACATACCTTGGACTCGTTGAGTGATGACTCGAGTCAGATGATGTAGATGCGCGCGGCGAATGACGTGATCGCCTTGAAGAACGTGAATCACCGACACCTATTCGTCTAAACCAGATTTGATAAGCATGAAGAGCGCCGTAGTTTGCTTAACGGTAAATACAAGAAAAAAAACCCAGTAAATTGGACCGTTTGTTTTTTGTTGAATATATTTCAATGAAAAAACAAACTTTTCACCCTGCACAATAAGAAGGAGATACCACACTCTTCTCTCAATGTATCACACAAACTGCTGATAACTTACCGATCATTGTTGCCTGAGGTTCTGCTTCGTTGAGATCGTTCATCAGTTCGACCAGAATTTCCACGTTCCCTATCACGCTCTCGCTCACGAGACTGTCGCCGTGATGATGACGACGAAAGCCGATGTTGTGACATTCTACACAAGAAAAAAGTATAAAGGCCTAATTTTCGCTGTCAATATTAGTATGGCAAAATTGCCATTTAGATTGCATCATTCTGGAGCTGCTTTTCAAACAACATACCGTTCTTTATGCATATGTTTTGATGAGGATGAATTTGGTGAATGGAGATCAGATGAACGTCGATGCGAATCAGCCGTCGTAGTGCCACTACTAGCATTTCTTGTATTCTGAGGTGAACCAAGTCCAGCCGTGCTACTTGACGCTGTCGAATTTACCAGGCCACTGCAATTAAACACATGATTAGCGTTGCAAGAAAATTTTCAAAGTAATGTATGAATTGAAAACCTTAAAAAATAATTGCACATTTTTTTTTAAAAAGTTAATAAACCGTGCTCAATTTTTAAGTGACAATGAAGTGATGGTAGACCGTAAGCAGTATAAAGCTAGCATAATCGAGAAATATCTCAAAGCTTACACCGATCACTAGACGAGAGAATACAAGATACGACGATTTGCAGCGATGAAAACAAATCTCTCTTTGACCTTCTTTCAACATCAAAGTAGTGAAGATTTTATTTCTAAAGTCTACTCAATTGACGAAATTCCAACGACAAAAACGCGTGGAAAGTGCAAACTGGGAAAACTGAAAAATCTTTCGACGAAAATATCACCAAACAAAACAAAACAATCTTACTGGATGAAAGACATTAAAACTAATTTCTTGTCGAAAACATGCATAAATCCATGTCATAAAATGTAACTACTTTCAGATTTAACCGATGAAACCTATCGATTTTCAATGCTCTGGAATGCTTTAATAATTATTTCGCTATCTAATGTACATAAATTAGCAAGCCTTTCATGGTAACTACATTTCAGTAGAAAACATCAAAGGAGAAATTGCCTCCGAAGTTGAAAATGAGAAGTCGCACATCAAGTCATACCGTAAAATATAGGAGGCCTTTCTTAAAGAAAGATATCAGATCTGCAAACCATAAAGATTTTTTCCAGGTGATGAAAAATAATAACCAATAAATCGACGAAAATTTCGTAAGCATTACACCGTAGAATCACTCAGGATACTTTCAAAAGTATGTCTCTCTTTGTACGTGGGTAAATACAAAAGAATCAGCTACATGCGCATTAAGAAGATGGATGCAGCGGTATTCATCAATGAGATAACGAAAGAATATTTCCTCGTAATATCATCTGATAATTGTCTATCCCAAGTACAACTCTTATCAGACCCATCACAAGTTAAAAATAAATTATTTAGCATTCTATAAACCCAAGAATTATTCTACTGTCACAGCATACAAAATTCCATAGCTTCTATTTCTTCTCCAACAGCAATTTTTCAGCTCAAACCCAAAACTACAGATGTTTTCGAAAATCAAAAAACTATATTCATTTTTCCATCCACAAATAGTATGATAAACTAACTAATCACTGCAGTCCCAGAAAAATTTTACAAAAGAAAATAACCTTCTAAATGAAATATTAAAAATGAAACTCCAACAAGTATCCTAATCATCTGTGGTTTATAACACAACACCTACTCGATTCTGTATTTCAGCTCCACCAAAGTAGACGACAGCACATTAACGGTTGGATGTAGCACTGGCGTTATATGTCCATATAAGATTAAAATAGAGCAAAACGATGACTAGAAATTCGAGACAGATTTCCGCAGAAGATCCGTTAGGAACCAAAACAGTGATTCATAGAGCGGATAAAAATCCGCTAAAATTAAGTAAGTTGTTGAATCAAAACTGGTGGTACCATCAAAGATGCAAAACCCATGTATCGAGGTACCACAGAAAACGACGAACTGCCTGCTCCTGTGATCGAGATAGATAAAATGGTTGCAGATGAAGGCGGTAAACTGTGTACAAAACTCAGCCACAAAGTGACAAATGAGTATAGTGCGCAAAACGACAAAGAAACCACGGAAGCCAAAGTAAGCCAGCTCTGGCAAAGCTAGACAATTAGCTTAACAGTCAACCAATCCGGTAGATTGAAAAAAAAACAGCTGCAGAATTATAAATTCAATCCTGAATTTTCCAAATAAATAGCAATAATTAAATTGCAGTATGGAAAATAGCCTTTTTCCGCTCACTTCTTGCTCTGTTCGTGGAATACAATCCGTAATTTGTGACTTTGAAATTTTGGCTCTGTTGAGTGGGCTTTTTGTGCCGACCGCACATCCATAAAACTAACCACAACACCAGTGGTACCCAAACGTTCCACTTTTTGTACACGACCAAATCTAAAAAAAAATTATTTAAGCAATGATCAATTATAATCCAAAAATTATGTCTTATTAATCAATTCTACAGCAAAAAGAATAGCCATTTTAATTTCGCTCAGAATAAAAAATAATCGCGTAATTTATTGTTATGTAAAAATCTCATTTTTCGTAAATGAAGATACTAATTGCACTCGCTTTTGTAAAGACAATGATGATAAAATTATCACATCTCCTAATTAATGTGATAAATTATTAAAATAAAAGAAAACTTGACAACAATATCCAATCATTTTATTACTATCACCATTCCTTCAACGTATCCGAAAAGATCAGCGTAAGATTGTCCAATTTGATTTCTCATCCCTCTCTTTCCCCAACGTTAAAACCCAAATAATGAAGAATGATCAAATCACCAAAGATGTGTGACAATATAACCAGCACAATGTCTTTTCCAGTCACCACCAAATGCCCACCAATTTCATTTCATAAACTGTTTGAATGATACTGTTACAGTGAAAAAAAAGGTGAAGAAAAAAAATTCGTTCCATTACTATCATCGACCAAAAACTGTATTCATAACACAAACTAATAAACTTTCTTTTTTTCGTATACCTTCTTAAAAAATTTTCACGCAAAAAATGAAATCATACGGTAGCATTTCGTTTCTTGAAGTGAAAAATGTTCATTAAAATTTTAAACGAACGAAATATGACGAATTAAATTACATTGAAAAATACAGTACTTCTTACCTACTGTCGTTAAATTCATATGAAAAATTAACCAAACATATCTCATTTGAAAGATGAAAAAAGTTTGAAACAATGTCAACATGATAGATGATAGTATGAAGCATATTTCAAACCATTTCCTCTTGTGACAAGCAAATTAAAATAATAACGTATCTTGATCTTTGAATCCTACACTCAATATATTATTACATAAAATGATTTGTTGTGTATAATAATTGCCCCTTGGAAACTGCAAATTACCAGGGTATGCAACTGCTTAACGACTCACATTACAATCTACATTTATTTAAAACTTAAATATCCATTAATCATTCCTCAATTCGCAGGTACAATTACAATTTATTCATTCCCACTCCAACCCAATATTAGAAGCAATTAATGCTCCTGAGAAAACCAACCAGCCACGAGCTTTGCTTGAAATTTTAATGAAATGTTAAAAGAGAGCACTCCAAGTCCTTACGTAATCTTTACAAAATGCAAATTTTATTACAGAAATGTTTTGCACAAAAATTTACGAAAAGAATTAAAATGCTTTCAATTGTTTACTCCTTTTCAATCTATTTCGTGTTCAATACCCCCAAAAACAGTATCTTTTGATAATCACTATCATCTAAATGCCATTATTTTAAATTCATTAGTTGATCAGTAGTTATATCGTATCTTATATTTAAAAAAATGTTATAAATTCAGAGTTCGAACGAAAACAAAATTGAGAATTATCGTGCTAAAATGGTTTACTACCATGAAGTGATACCAAGAAAAAGTTGCTGACATAAATGTTCGTATTTTTCTAGTCTCCCGTCTAACTACAAAATCTTTTTTTCCGACCATATCTTGAGCTTGCGCTTAACCTGGATAGCTACGAAGTGATATACTCCATCATCATTGCTATCAATAGAGAGACTTACATGCTTCGCCCACAATCAATTTCTCTTATGGAAAAGACCTTAACCAGTTGGTTCAAAATCCTTCATATTTTAACTGACAGGACAACTATATTTTTCAAGGCCTATTTATCCTAATAGTATATTACATGTGCAACTAATACGAGACTTGAGAAATTTTAAATTCCCAAAATTTCAGTTCTTCAAATATCATTTGTTTGTATTAAACAACCCTCATGAAATTTGCCAATTGTATTAAACGAAATTTGTAAAATTCCTGCTACTATCACATTAATTAATTAATGTAAGCTCAAAAGAAACAAAAATCTATTTACGTGGAAAAAAATGATGCGACTCGCTCATCCGAAAGACTATCAGGTAGGCCAATCACATGGACATGACGACTCTCCCGGCTCATGTCCTGCTGCGTGATAGTTTCAGGAACAGTCGGGGAAACTGCAGTTGTTACTGTCGTTGTATTTCTTCGATCAGCAGCAGTAGGTGTGCTAGCAATACTGGTTGATGGTGTAGCAACGATCGGATCAGGGATACAACCACCAATACTATCAATAAGCACAGTTAACTGTTGAGCGGCTAAATCTGACGAGCAACAATTCAGTAACCACTTAGGATGCTGCTGGGATTGATGATTCCTGAACCAAACTGTAGATGGGGTTTTTGTAATCGATGAATTGATGCTACACTCTCGATTTCCCTCCTGATCTTCCTGATTCTCAATTTCGTCGCTAACTGCAATTTTTGTCGTTCCTGTGGTATTATTCTTATTGCTAAGACCAGATTTTGCTCTTTTATTATTACTATTGCCGTTACTGCTGCTGCTTCCGCCAATGTTAATACTAAGCACTTGAGCACTGATAACCATTCCATGGAAGAATTAGCAATACAGCGCCGTACAATTGTCGACCGGTTACGTTGTTCGCCAACAACCTTCTTCTGCACAATGCTATTGTATATATTGATAAAAATAAGAAAGAAATTGATACACGTTTAACGATTGATTTTCCGTAATTCTTTTCTCAAACTTCGTCTTTTTTTCAATTGTGACTTTTTCGCTTCTTTCCTTCTTTGAACACTTCGTCAAATGAATCTGAATCCTCGTGACGTTCTAAAAATAATATTCCGAGCAGCACAAGCTGATCCCTCATCCGTTTAATTCCATTCACTAATTGCTGATTCGTATCTTCGTCACACTGTAAACCTGTAAAAAAATATTAAACAATTCAAAAATAGGATAAGAGAAAACAAAAACGTCTTTTGGTAATCATGCAATTCTTATCAATCACATCAACGCATACAGAAGGTTAAACATGAAGTACTACTTGTCCATGTAACAATACTCAAAGATCAAAAAATTTCCTTAACTCATATTTTTCAACGAAATTCAAAACACTATTAAATAACAGTGTAAATCTATAACATGCCTGAAAAGTAATTGGAAAGTAATCAAAGCTTCCTTTTACCTTTTTCTAACACATCCGTCCCTACCTAATACTGCAGCTTTAAAAAAATGACTAGAAAAAAAGTTGTGAATGACTAAAGTTCTCTGGAACTTTTACAACAAATTATCACCCAATCTATTTTACTTTACTCTCACAGATATTTTAATCACATGCATTGGATCGATTCACACAATACGACAAGAAATAAAAATTTTGTAAATCAAAATAAAGTTGAAAAATTCTACATAGGACTGAAAATCGTATATTAACAGTATACTAAACTGTGATTTTGTGCTCTACTAAAATGATTAAAAAACATCACTCAATCGCCACCATCTCAGGACAGCATTTCCACTCCACAACAAACAGGTGTCAAACAAATATCATTTCCTCTAAAACATTCAAATACGAATTCAATATTTCCATTAGCGTCAACCAAAACAAAATTTTTCCCTAAAACAATTCGTTTGTAGTAGGAAAAACCGTTTGCCATCGTAAAATTGCAAGCGTTGCCGATAATGATGCCTCTGATACCAGAAAGGTCACACCGAGAGATCAAACAAATTGACCTCCAGGATACTATCACAGGAGGGAAACGTCCCTACCTAACATAGCTCGATTTGGATTTGCAAAACCATTACACATCTACCATACTTGGGAACGACATTGTCAATCCGAAACTAATATCTGGTAGATCTCGTTGTCATCGCTTATTACTGTGACCCTAATTAATCAACTTCTGCAAATAAAGCAACGAAATAATCCCATATGTACTATTTACCCTTCAATTTAAAAAAAGAGCAAAAGTTCTCTGTGAAAAATTCCTGGAAAGTGATGAAATTTTGCACGAAGGTATCAACAAGAATATGGTGATAAGAAAGCATCAGAAAACGGACAAAGTGAGAATGAGAAAAAAGCTGCTTTAACAACAGTCGAGAAACATTCATAAACGTTGAATATTATAACAAAAACAACTGTTCAGCAGTGGTAGCAAAGTAGCAATAGCATTAGCGACAACAAACTTGAATTCATCCCACCTGATACTTCATAAATTCGTTTATTATAAATAACAGCACACCAATCTTTATATCGAAAAACCTCATGTTTTCTATTTCAAATCCATTAGCTGCTTTCAACTAAAACTGCAACTATGATCAAAAAAAAAAAAACTCAACATTTTTGAGAAAATCTAAAAAAAAAAAAACACTGAATAATAAGCTTCCTTCTATCCTAAATTACGTTTTCAGAGCTAGTTATTTACTAACTTCAATGATTACTTACAGTAATTGTAATCAAAATTATTGCACGTCACAATAAAATATAATCGATTCCCAAACTTAAATATCCATAACTGTTGCCAGGAATTTTGAACAAATATAAATGATAACTTGTACATTGCAATTTTACAATACCAATCTATATCACAAAACACTGTTAAACCTTAAAGTATATGCCATCAAATTTCATCATAACTACGATCAAACCATTTAATAGAGGAAGTATTAAAATGAAACTGAATATTCAATCACTAATATAAACCATTCATCAACGTGACAAACAAAACTTCAGCTCAAATGCAATCTCTATTTTTCTCCACACACTGCAACAGTTACTAGAGCATTGAAATTGATGAAAAACTAAAATTAATAACTGTTTGAGGAATTATAAAACTCATTTCAGGATAGCTTGAACTTTCTTAGAATGCTATCCATAATAATAGTATCAGTGATAAAGATAACGACAGTAGCTTAGTAGCAGTAGTCAGTAATTCGTTATAGGAGAACTTGGTAGCAGCATTAGCAGTAGACGGCACCCTCACTGTCGTCGTCGTCGCTCAACGTTGTCAGTCAGTCAGTCAAACTGCAGGACCACAGGCAACCATTGCACTGACGTGGCAAGCACAACAGCACCCAATCCTTCACCCACCCTCGAAAGCACCAAACGCTTACACCCTGAAGAATGATGAGAGGGTTTCACATACTTCTCTCTCTCTTCTTTTCGTTCTCTCTTTTCCCGCCTATCCGTCTACTAGCGTACATGATGCGGAAGTTTTTTCCTCCCTCTTCTCCTGCACTCTAACACATACAATGAATGGCTTGTTACTAATGCGCAGTACCGTTTGCCGTTCTGGAACCACCCACTTGCCTATTTCAAGATCCCGCCCATTTAACCTCGTCGACCATCCATTCAGTACACAAAACACTCATTTCACTGATGTGTCGCCGGGAAGGAAGGTTGTGGCCGCCATGTTGCTGATGTTGGGATGTCGTTGGCACGGGGTGACACATTTTGCTTCGTGTTACACCACCCCTCATTATGTGCAGAAATCTGCAATGCTGCGTCCCCTCTTGTCGTCGCCTAATGGGTGCAAATCTTAGCGTTAAGTTTGTAAGCTAACTCACATGTATACTTCTCCAAAATTAAGCTATATATTTCCATTCTTCACTCCCCAGTCTTTTTTTTCATTCAATTCCTCATATTTTTTTTCACACCTGAAACACACGTTATTGCAAACATACCGTAATAATTGCGGAACACATTCATAATTAACTGCTCTCTCATCTCTCCCGATCGGATAGGGACTCAAACAAGAGCTTAATTTTACAAATCTGCTGAAGAGATATGCTTTTACACCTGGATACCCCTTCATTTCGCTTCACTCAACATTACACACACTCACACACACCACAGAACAATTCATAAAACCAGAGTTTAGCAAGGTGTTAGACAACACGGACATTCCAACTTTCCTAATGAAAGATCATATCGTTATAACTATTACCATGGTTAGTTTATAAAGCTGTAGAAGCTAATTTCAGATAATGCTAGATATCAGGTTATTTACATAGGGATGAAAGTTGGAAATGTTTCGTCACGTGAAAGGATATATTTGCAGATTCCATATGCATTCCCCACAATTTCACTAAGTTTTAGCCAATGAAGTTTACCGTTTCGTTAAAAATTTCCCCATTGCTCGGTCTTTGTAACATATTTACAGTAGAAGTCACATGATAAGAACTCAGCAACGGGTTTGTTATCGTTCTGTTGTCAATCACAGAACTGATAATGTTTAAGATGGGCGTAGTTGGATTTTTTATCAATTCTAACTTAAAGCATCAGATTTTTAACCAGTTTAGTGAATGCTAGAAGATTAGTATGATGGAAGTGGCGTTACCTGATTTATCCATTTGTCCTGGTATTATTTGGCAGTGATTGAAAAGTTTACACATATATTTCAGACCTGGAAAGTAGAAACTTACCATTGACAAGTTTATGAATCAAAAGCCTTGAAATAATGGTAATTTCTGTACACACATACATACATCGGCCCCAGCAATATTGTTGGTTACGCATAACTTGAACCAGCAAATCAGTCAATGAACATCGCTCATGTAAAATAAAAATTTCGATTTTTTAATTTTAATTCCTTATATTTCATAATGGAAGATTTCATTACTTCTATTTTAGCATTTCAACTGAAATAGCCGTTCATTTTCGGACATTTATGTAACGTCGTACACATCCAGGCACATATGTAACGTTATACATGTCACAGTATGAAACTTTTATTTCATAGTATGAAAAGGCTAACCATTATTTATACCGGAAATGACGCAATTCGTGGTGGTTGATGGTTCAACATGATTAAGTGGAAGTTTTGTGTACGATTTGCCAATAATCATTATTAGCATTTCACAGACGTCTAGAACAGAAACCATCTGGTGGAATAGTTACGCAACAGAACTTTGCAAATCATGCAGATTGGACCAGACAGATTTGAATCGCTGATTGGACTCGATCTTTAACTCATAAGTGTAATTAATGAACGATAATGTCATTTTCTAGAAAATTCTAATGAAAATTTATACAAATGTCATTCTTATTCTCGTTTAATATTACCAACACTGACGGGAAGGAATTATTTAGTAGGAGAGACATATAGATCAAGATAGAGCAAAGGAAAAATAAGTTAATTTGTAGTTATGTAAATTTGATTAAATCAAGCTATTTTGATTTGAAATGCTTGAAGAATTATTATGTTTGCTACATATTATATTTCACACTTATGAACCAGTGGAATATTTTTGTCAATTCAATAATTTAATTAACTGCTACAAAAAATCGGAAGCTATAGAATATCTCACTATTATATTACTCGTAATTGCTTATCAAAAAAAAAAGTTGGAATTTAATCAACTGGAGTATGACTAATATATTATATCTCTAACAAATTGCAATATAATTAATTTGATTTTCTTCCGGAAATGTTAATGTTTCGTGCAAAATCATCATTTATGATACCTTACTCAACAATAATTTTGCAAATTTTAAATATCAAGCAGTTCTATCTTTCATTATTCATTAAAAATAAAATGGCACGGGGCAATATACAACCCAGCTCGGTAGCCTTCGACCTTATCCTCCCCATAACTATTTACTCTCAATTTGTTGCCCGACAATTCTATTTGTAATCTGCAAAATGTTTACAATTTCAACAGACTTTACTACATTAGCTTTTCACATTCATCTTCTGCCTTCATAATGCATATAAATTATTGGGAGGAAAGAGAGAAATGTGAAACTCGTAAATAAGCTTGATTCATTCAACCTACCCAAACACTATGGGCAAATCGAATATCATCAACTTATGGGTAAATGAAATGAACGGAGGGTTAGTTGTATCAGAATAATTCTCTTTATTCCCATCGTAAAGCACTATACCCTCGATATATTAAAACTTTCAGCCTGTCCCACTTCCTTCTCTCTCTCTCTCTCTCTCTCTCTCTCCAATCCCTTTGAAATAAACATTACATTCATATTTGGTAGGCAAAGAATGAGAAAAGAAAGTTGCTACTCGTAAAATCGTCAACTATCTGTTATCCCTCTCCATCTCTAGTTGCTGATTGGTGGAAACTTACCCCTCCACTTACAATTCAAAGCACTTTAGCATCATCATATGGAGCACTATAGGATCAATCATCCGAACATGTGACCCGTGTTTTAACACATTCTTCTTTTATCCTCTTGCTCTCTTCTTGCGTTGACTTTCTTTTCACGGTAAGTTGGCACTCCCTAAATCAACTTCGTTGACGGTAAGTGGAAGGGAGAAAGGGTAGGGAAGAGAGAGAGAGGGGTGGGAGGGTCCATAGATCGTAGTACAATTCCAATGGAAGATTAATGGCTTTGTTGGGAGCTGATTGTTCATTGCACTCACAAAGGCATTCACAGATGGTGACATATCTCCCTCCCATATCCTTCACTTATGTGCCGCATTGCAAGGGACCAACCTTATATCATCACGTTTTATCTTATCTCAATAGTTAATTTAGTAATCGGGCTAATTGTAGCAGATATGCGGAGTTGGAGGTCAGATCAATTAACAAAACAATTTATTTGGGTCATCATTATCCGTATATTCATCGTTTCCTCTCCTTTTTGTGAAAACAGGTCTAATTTGCCGATATTTAAAATTACATTTTAAAAATGCCAGCAATGCATTGCGATAACTCATACAACAGTGTGAAGCTAAACCTAAAATATTCGTGAATTAAAAAAGTTGCATTTATTCATTTCTCACTTATATCCCTTAGTTTTGGCAAAGGACAATAATGATATCATTGTGGCAGAGGAATCTTGACCTCAAGAATAGCATATTAGTAGAAATCTAACAGGCCCTTCTCTGTATATCCGCGATTCATTTCGAAAAATACTTATTTTGGAAAATACAAGTAAATAATGCTCTTTGTGACCGCTCATTAAGCGACTATATGCAAATTAATGATTTGTTCAATGGTAATTAACTGGTTTTTACAATTCCTAAAAATTCAAGGAAAAAAGCCCATCTTTATAAAATAGAAACATTGAGAGCAGAAATGATTACAGAAAAGGATGGCTAGAAGTAATATATACTTTGCGAATATACAAAAGTATACCACTAAAATCATGCCCAGTGGTCACGCAATCGAAATGACCACCTTACCTAAAAACTTTGATCGAATGATCGTAAATATGATTGCGATGGAACAGATACAAAATAAATTGGAGGTAAGGTATAGACGCAAAGGAAGACGTCAAAGTCAGCCATACTCCAATGACCCTAATCATGTTATGAACATTGCAATGATCTTAATCACCGTCGTTACCACAATAATCTTAATAATCATCATCGTTACAACAGAAAGAAAAAAAAGCATTCACAATTATACAACAGCTGTTTTTCGGGTTTAAAAATAAGAGATGGAAAAGAAGCGAAAAAAACAACAGAAAAGGTCGGACAAGAGGAGGGAGAAACACGAACAAAAAGAGAGGGAGAAAGACAGAGATCTTTCTCATTCATCCTTGTTTGCTCTCCGCATTCATAAAAACAACCCGAGGGGGTAATGAAAAAAAGAACAATACACAACAAGTATATCCTCTCATTCTCCTGCAAAGAAAAAAGAGAAGAAGAAGGAGACAGGTTGTTTAACAAGAACGTAGAAAGCAGGAGTAAAAAGATTTTGAAAAAAATACCAAAAAAAAAAAAAGTCACAGGAAAAGGAAATTGTGATAAAGTTTTACATAAGATACACAAGAAAAAATGAAAAAAAAGGGGATTTAAATAAAAGATGAGAAAAAGAGTAAGAAAGAGAAATAATGACTTGTCAAGAGTGAAAAAGAGAGTAGGAAGGATGACAAATTCTCAGTAATAATCTTTGGAACAATGCTATGAAGCTTTTTAGGTCAAGTTACATCTTCCTGCTATATTAATAACGCTTCGCATGGCTATATTGTTGTACACATAGATATACGTCATTATCATCACCATCATCATCATTATTGCCACTATCTTTTTCATCAGAAAAAACTTTGAAAATTTGAAAAAAAAACAAGGAAAAGAAATTTGTTTCTCGATTTACTTTTAACAAATGTCGATAATAACAATGATCACGAGGACGATACCGACAATGATGATAATGATAGCAATGTTCGTTTCACAAATATTTCTTTGGGAGAGAATTTAAGCGAATCGATTAATTTCGATTGAAGATATACTGTAATTATCGAAACTAATATATATATATATATATTGGGAAAGCAGTTAAGATTTTTTTTTTTCACTGTATATCACACATCTTCAACATTATTGCCGATCTTTCCATTTTTTTTTGCCGAAATTTCCTAATTTTTTTACCCCAAAATAAAACTCCTCTTATATTCTTCCATTATTTTTTTCCTAACCTCCACTTACTCCTCCTTTCTCTCTCTCCCTCTTTTCCATTTCTTTTTTTTTCTTGATCAATAGGGGAAGTACGTGAGGTTTGCAACTATTCGGTTAAATTTAATACATACAAATACACACACACACACACACACACACATGCACATAAATGCATGCACACAAATGCACACGCAGATGCACACAGATGCACATACTACCGTTTTCTTCCGTTCCAAACTTCAGAACTTAGTTAATTCTTTTATTGTCCCACATAATACATTAGCAACACAAATGCAAAGTCTGTCCAAATTGAATGTTTTTCTTTTTTTTTCATTTAAAGCAAACATTAATGCAAATGGCACATTTGTTATAATTTGTACATTTCGATTATATTACATCAGTATGTGACATTTATTAAATAGCAGTGGAAAATTTCCATTTCAAACTACAATTCCATTTGGTACTTGTTAATATTTCAGATATTATGTCAACTAATAATTTTGTTTTTCAAATTTTCATCTTAATCATTAAGTACTTCTTGAGATGTAATTTATTTCTATCCGACTTCTATTTTCTATCACATTTGTATGCGTAATTTGTGCTTCAGATATCATGCCAATAAATCAATACGATCTATTTCATATTATTAGTTGATGAATTCGATGGCTTCCCGACGACAGACCATTGCGATGGGTCGGTTAGGCAAATCTAGTCGCAATCGCATGAATGAATGCTAGGGCGTTCTCCATAGATAACACGCATGGAAAAAACTTGTTATATGCGAATCATGATGAGCAATGGTTTTTGGCTTATGGACGAAGCACAGAATTGTGACATGGAGACGACGCTACCCAGTAGCGGACCCTACAACCATTTGTGACAAACGCTAATGAGAAGAAGATTTGATGAATTCTATGACAGTTTGACCGAATATGTAATGGACATGGATTTTCCTTGTACGACATATTATTTTACTAGAAATTTTGGAAGCATCTATGCTGCTCTCTTTCTCTCAAATTGTAAGATAAAAATTTAAAAAAAAAAAATGCTCATAGAAAAATTGTTCACTAAATTGAGAATTATTTATAGAAAAATGCTTGCGAATATCGGAAATGTTTAGATTTGATTAATTCTCAGGAAGGCAATAAAATTCAATAAAGTGATGAAAAATGTTTTTCTCTCTCTCTCTCTTGCTCTCTTTCGTTCCATCCATCCATTCATTTATTTATTTTCTCTTTTTCATATGAATAAAAATTCAAAAATAAAAACTAAAAGAGAGGGAAAGAGGACGGAAGAGATGGCAGAGAAAAGAGGAAATTCGCAACGATCCCAAATGAATAATTCAAATTTTTTAAATTATTTCATTTACTAAAATAGCAGTATTAGTATTGAAAAGATGACAGAAAATTTTTACAAAGAATTTCAATTAAATTTTTTGTTTTTTTGATGAAATTTTGATTTTTCATGTATTTTCATTCTTTTAATTCACTCATATATCATCCATTCATCACTCATAAAGTTTTATGTATTTAAGAGAAAATGATTTATTGAAAAAAAAAAAAAAATTATGCAAAGATTTTAGTTTCAAGGTAATCAACAATTTGAATAATTCTTTTTCACGTCATCTACACGTATACCATTGTAACTATTGGTACGTTTTGTTTATTGTTGTAACTCTCAAACTTGGGTAATTAAACCTTTATTCATAAAACATAGAAAAACTACAAGCGTGTTAGAAATACAAAAGTAAAACAATTAAT
>JABVXS010000237.1:0-42215 GCA_013365335.1 Madathamugadia hiepei
ATTTCAGCCAAGTTCATTGCAGTGGCTGTAGTGATTGTGTCCATCCATCTCATTGCTGGTCTTCCTCGTCTTCTGGTTCCTTCAGTTCTTCGAATCATGATATCCTTCTCCAATGATTGTTGTCTTCTGATGACATGCACGAAGTACGCCAGCTGCAGCTTTGTCATTTTGGACTCCAGCGATATTCTAGACACATACACACATGCCCACATAAACATACATACACACCTATACACATGTGTACATACATGCAGATACACGTATACATACACATGCACATACAGACAGACACACGCACACACATACAAAGATATATCCATATATTAGTGAAATGAAAATGGATCATTCCGAAGAATTCAGAAATTTTCGAGTATATAACATGTTGGTTGACCTTTTAAAATTTTTAATTCAAAATTGGCTTTCAAACACATCCAAATTAGGAAACTATTACAAATAAATAGTCGAAAAAATTTTATACAATTAATTACAATAGGCTTCAAATATTTTGTTGCGATGAAGGAAGAAGAAGTTTGTAAAATAATCGTAATTTTTTGCATCAGTTCGTTATTGATTAATTTTGTACAAACAAATGATTCCACGCCACACACGTTAGATAAACCCATTTATTTTATTTAGATGATGAATTATTTTTACGTGAGGTGTAAAGTTAACGGAACTGTCTTCAGTCCTCATTTCGGAGGTTCATGTGTTACAAGTCTAACAAGCTTGAACGATTGCTTACAGTAACCTTCACCCAAATAGATCACCTTGCAGAGCTAATCGAGCATTACCTGCCGAGGTGTGCAAGTAGAAGTTGGATAATCACATCAATGCTAACAGATCCATCCTGCTCGTAAACATATACACCTTTGCCTAACTGTTTAGGTTCGGGATCTGTCTGATGTATGGGACCCACCAAACGGTATCCGCCACCCGCTGTATAATCTGAACTATGGAGTTTTCTATACGGGATTCTTTACCCCGAAGATAAACAAAATATCCGGAAAGGAAATGATCGGAAATTATTTAAATGACCGATTGCTGTTGGTTGTATGGTTGTAATTGTATGCATGAATTAATTGCTGTTAATTACGGCCATTGCTTGACAGTTAAAAAAAAAAGAAAAAAGAAACGAGAAATTTTTGCACAAGCAATAAAAAATCGAAATGCAAAAAAAAAAGTTTCAAAAGCTTTTGTTTTTCCCGTTCAATCCATTAATCATATCATTTATCAATGATGGTTTTGTTGAACAACTTTTAAAATTTTCTTCGATTTTTAAAAATTTATTGATAAAAAAAAAACGCTGCTTTTCAAAATGCTTTCATTATTAATTTCTGGTTTTGGTGTTGAAAAAAAAGCAAAGATGTTCGTTTAAAAATTTCAGTGATGAATTTGAAAAATGACGATAATACCGGATTACATTTACCGGTTCTTTTTTCTTCATTTTCATTGTTTCGACTAAAAATATTTTCCGTCATTCTGATAGCATCAATTTGTCACGTATCAGGTAAAATTCTAATCATGAAATTTTATCTTTCACACATTTATTACAATTTGTCAGGAAATTTATCATTTGTCATGTACGACACTACCAGCAATATATTTCAGTGCTGAATGCGACTGCATTACATTTCAAACAATAATTTTCAGAAAAAAAGCTATAATTTTACAGTTCAAAAAATTTTGATTCATTCCTCTTCCATAGTTAATTAGATTTTCCACAAAAAAAAAAATTAAAATTAACGTTGAATTCATTTTGAATTTTTTTTCAAATTTGTCATAGACTTCTGTAATTCCGATTTGAATTAAATTTGGCCGAAAAGATTTTTTTTTAGAAACAAAGTTTAAGATTTTCTTGGGGAGAATTTTTTCTTTCTAAACCAAAATTTGACCTTTTTATTTCTTGTTTATAATAATTAATTCACGATGGATTTTAGTAATAATAATGAAAAATTTGTTCTTGCCAAATTATCATACTAATTATACTAATTAGTTAAGGAATAATTAAGAGTAAATCTGAAATTGAAGCTGTAATAAAAATTATACTTCACAAAATTTCTAGACAAATTTGTCAAATACTATTAATGTTAAAAAAATAAATTCCAACATCCTGCATTTTCTCCGAATTTAATTATCTATAGAAAAGCAATAATGAAAATTCAGGAATGACTTGGAAAGGACGAGGAGCATTCGTTCGTTTATTGCTATTTCGCTGAGATTTTAACTTTTTCATATAGCGACATACAGTGTGAACAACATTGTATGTCAAAGTAACATTGAAGGGATATTGAAGAATGTCTAAAAAGATTTCCGAGTGGTTTATCTTTGTTCATCAGCACATTGTAATTAATGTTCATCATGATTTTTATTCTGCCAATAATCAGCAAATATAATTGTGTCTTTTTTCCAGGAATACTGC
The DNA here is from genome assembly GCA_013365335.1 of Madathamugadia hiepei. Taxonomy (NCBI): domain Eukaryota; kingdom Metazoa; phylum Nematoda; class Chromadorea; order Rhabditida; family Onchocercidae; genus Madathamugadia; species Madathamugadia hiepei. Next base: position 2,420 of record JABVXS010000237.1, read on the forward strand.
CTGTTAAATGGATGCATAAAATGATGGAACGATGGGTAATCGCGAATCTACAACATCTTCTGCTTCTTCCTCATCATTGATTAGCTTTGAAAATGCTCGGAATATATGTTAGTTCATGAATTTTTTTTTATTCTTCTCTTTTTTTCAGAAATGAATTGGAAAATTGCAATGTAAACTTTTTGTTGGCATTGAAATTTAGGGTCATATATTCGTTTTACTCTGAAAAATTTTCTTTCAATGTTCAAGTCTTTCTATTTCTATTTGTCGGTCAAGTAAAAAGACGAAAATAGAAGTTATAGATTGTTTTTGATTTTATTGTCAACGAATTTTGCTGATTTGGTCCTCAAGAAGACTTTTTCTTATTCTGAAACACAAAAAACACAGTTTGTCATCTAGCTATTCGAAGCATGCATTGCATTATTTTTTCTAAAAGATCCAAATTATTGGATGGGAAAGGTGGAAAGAAAAGTGACACTTTTTATTTAATACTACTTATGAGCTCATATGTCATTTGCAGTGAGCGCAGACGAATTGAAACGGTTGGAAACAGCATGGGATGGTCGTGATCTTATAACAGAAGGGGAATTTTTTTCCGATGTTCTTTGCCATCCAGGGATTCCACATGACACGCGTGCACGTATTTTTGCGAAATTTTGTCAGGGATCATCGAAATTATCATTCCAAAATTTTGTCATTGGCATTGTCTTGCTGACGAAGGTTGATAACGATATCCGATTCGGTATAACGTTTTGTTGTTATATATATATATATATATATATATATATGTAGGAGGGTGGTATTGGCACAATTAACTTTCCGCTAATTAAAAGTGTTTTCGAATTCTTCCGAATATCTTTTTTCGAATGCAGCCAGAGTTTGTTGCAAGGAGCAATTAGTGAGAAGAAGCTTACTAAATAAACTGTTTCAGAATTCTTATGTTGTGAACGTGAATTAGAACAATGGCTGGAGCAGCCACCTCAGTTGACATCTCGCCACTCGGAAATTCACTATAATTTCTATCAAGTGCTTGCAGGTGTTACACATCGTGAGTTTTGATAGTTTTTGTTTGAAATTTCGTTCTGAAATTCTGCAAAATGACTTGTTCAACTGATTTAAAACACAGTTTTTGTTTTTAGGCAATTATTTGAACACCGCAAAAATTTTTCGAAGTATAAGAGACCGAAAAGTTATGTTTGCATCTTTAGGCTATACGGATTAGTATATATGCTACTGGTCCTGCTAAATACATTCAATAAATTAATACGAAATTGAAGCTCGATTTAACATAACTTATTTGTCAAATATGACAATGTATAGTTCAATTTTTAAATTTTAGTCGATGAACAAGAAGTGGAAGAGCTGGAAAAAGTTTTCGGTTCAATCAACGATACCAAATTATGTAAACTTACTAGGAATGGTTTCGGTGCGTTAGTTGGTTGTGCTATTGCTGATCATTTCATTGATGGCCTATTTCGCGCATTTGATGAAAATGGCGATGGTTTGGTTGATTTCAAAGAGCTCGTTTGCGGTCTTTCTGCTTCCTGCCGTGGACCAGATACTGCTCGTCTTAATTGTAAAAAAAGTTTTTTTTTTAACTTAATTTTTTTTCTGAATTGACTTTGAATAGAGATTTCGATTCTGAGAATTTGAATTTAAAAATTTTCAAGTGATTTATTAAAAGCGTAATTTTAATGCTAATTGTATGCGATATCAATGCTATTTTAGTTGTTGCTCAAATTTTTGACTCAGATGGTGATGGTTATTTATCGAAAGAAGACATTCATTCGCTTTATGAACAATTGAATCTTGTAATTTTTTTGTTCAAGAAATTTGTCATCATTTAACGCATCAGTATTCTCTCTCGGCTTTTGCATTCCTTATGATTTTCAGCACTGCGCTATGTATTTGTTTTTATAGGATGAAACAGTGCAAACTATTCATACGGATAAAGTGGGTCGTGCTTCGCTAACTGATTTTGTTTGTTGGGCAAATGAAAGCAAATGTGTAGACGGTTTGCTTGAAATAATAGTCCAGGTACTTTTTTGCAATTTCAAGTTTTTGTTGTTATGTTTGAATAAGTAAATATATATATATATTAATTCAAGTTTTTTTTTCAAATATTTCAGCTTGGACATATTTGTTTGGGATTACATCCAAGTACAGCTGAAGTTGAATTGACAGTTGTATGGTGAGCTTTTATATTATTGATAGAAATCAGGAGCCATCGAATTCAACTAGAGTATCGTTATAGAATAGGAATTTTGAACTGTATTAGGTTATGCATGCTTCAGACTCACCAAAAACAGTTTTGTCGGCGAGTTTATGCTTCTTGATATTTTTGGAGAACTGTCCTTTTTTCCTAAAACTTTTCATTTTTTTTATTTCAAGTGGATTCAAACAACGTGTGCAATTGGATGCATTCACCGAGTGGAATATCGTTTCATCGGAATGGTGGCGGGAATGGGTGCACGCGTTAATGTCAAATTCCAAAGTACCTCCTATCAATAATGCTTCAATCATTACTGTCAAACAGAAAAATGATTGGTCTTACAAGGTACATTTGTTCCATTCTTTGTTATTTAGCAATGATTTTTTTTCTGCCGAAAGATCTATGCATTTCATAGCACATTTCATAAAAATGAAAATTTTTAGTCTTTCAAGCAAAAGTATCTCTCCTTTCTTTACTTATTTACTCAATTTAATCATTTTCAGGTGCCATCCTTATCAAATGAAGGTGCTCCTCTTGCACAAAATTTAGTGCTGAATAAGGATTTCGAAGCTTTAGCACCTTGTCTATGGAAAGCATTGTTGCGTTGGCATGGTAGTGCTGCTCGTGAAGGTATTTCGCTTCAGCGACGTATTGTACCAGCAAGAATTGTAAATCCAGCAGCAGCAAATCCCACCGAATCTGTTATCGAGCTTTATCCTCTAACCTTATTGATTTTAAGGCATAGTACTGTCTCTGGAGGCTGGTTACATTCTGCTTTTGGTTTGTAACTTTTTAAAATGCATTTCCATTATTTTTTTCTGAAACATGCGGAAGAGAATTTGGAAGACATTTAACCAGTAAATTTGAATCGCTAGTGACCATCATTTTGTTGTGTTTCTATATGTCACATTTCTTAATATTTGTTTAAGATAAAAATATAGGCATAATCATTTTATATAATTTATACTTATTAAAGAAAAATGTATATTTCACCGAGAACCGAGGTCAGAAATTACTGCGTGGATTTTTGCATTGCAGAATGGAGTAAGGAGTCGTCTTTTCGCAGATTACCGTGGTGTGTGGTGTCAGAATCGCGTATTTGTACCGTTGAAGAATTGCTGGAACTTCTGGCTCATCAGCTCCATATAAGTGATGTTGAATCGACTCGTTTATGGGTTGTCGACATTGATGGTTCACCTTGCAAGCGATTACTTGATTGTGACTCAGTTACACTTAATGATCTCAAAATTCAGCAAAATGCTCAAGTGCGCGCTTTGTGCTTTTCACAATACTTTATGCTGTTTTGTGACTGCTTTCAATGCACGGTGTTAGTATAATAGTAAAATGGCTAGTAATACGTTACAGGGTATTTAAAAAAAAAACTTTGCATCAATAATCTTCATTTAAATAATTGCAGTCACATAAAATTAGAATAATAGAGTTCAAAAACTTGGTAGTGAAAAATCACATATTTTCAAGAAATTAAAAACATTATCTAGCGAGTATGTGTAGTGCATATTGAAAACAATAACTCTTGTTTATTTAATTATTTGTGGGTATTATTGTACCTGAATGAACTTTCAGTTGCTTCTGGAATTGCGTAACGCTGACATGAGCTGGCCAGAAGAGGTTAGCTGTTTGGAAAGTAGCGGTGCTGAAGGTTGCACTGCGGACGATTCGGATTCATACATTCCTGGTATTACTGGCCTCTACAATATGGGAAATACATGCTACATGAATAGTGCTCTGCAGTGTCTCAGTAATACGCTACCGCTTACAAATTATTTCATTGAAGGTCGGCACAAAGATGATATGAAATGGTTATTATTTTTAATTGTTGATTAAAGTAATTTCATTGATGATTTTTCCTATTCTCATTTTTTGTTGTTTTTTTTTTTTGAAGGTTAAAAACAAAAGGAATAGTAGCTACAGAATATGCAAACGTTGTTAAAGAATTATGGTCCAGTAAAAAACGTAATATTGCACCTATTAAATTACGTGTAAGGATTCTTTCTAAATTTTTTTAAAATGAGAGTTTCTTAGCTTGTAATGGTTCTTAATATCAAACTTTGTTAATAAGAATGTAAACATCTACTATTGTGCATATTGAATGGAGCAAACAAAAAAAAAAGGAGGTTATTAGGTGTTAGATCTTATTTTCTTATGATGGATTATATAATAAATGGTTACTGTGATTTTTTTTTATTGTTTTTTGTTTGTTTTAGGATTCAATTAGATGTATAAGTCCATTATTTGCTGAACGGTCACAACATGATTGTCAGGAGTTTTTGTCCATTTTGCTAGATTTACTGCATGAGGATTTGAACCAGATTGAAAATAAACCATTTATTGAACTCAACGACAGCGATGGCCGCCCAGATTCAGTCGTTGCCAAAGAAGTATTTTGGTTTATTTTTCAGTTGTTTGTTTTTGGAATGAACAACGTGAAGTATTGTTAGAATTAGGTGATATTTATTTTATTGCAGGATTATTTCCTATATTGCCAGTGGTTTTTTGAATGATTTGATATGCTATTTAGGCTTGGGATGCCCACTTGAAACGAGAGAAGAGCATCATTGTAGAGTTGTTTACGGGCCAATTGCGTTCAACGCTTACTTGTTTAAATTGTAGTGCCATATCATGCAGGTATCTTCTTTTTCCATAGCATTAGAAGTTTGTTCAAATAATCGTTTTATCCTGAAACATATCGTTTCAGATTTGATGCTTTTACTTGCTTGCAATTACCAATACCTATTGATCACTTGCTCCTAATCTCGATTGTTGGTAATTCTTTTTGTTTTTTTTTCTTAAGATTTTTTTTGCTGCTTCTAAAATGATATCATGTAGCGAATGGCATTGTTTGTTCCAGTGGTCAAGCGTGACGGACAAATTCCCATACGCTATGCATTTCGTCTAAGTTTTGACACCACAATCGGAATGTTCAAAATGAAATTAGCAGAAGCTTCTAGTTTACTTCCAAACTCATTTGAAATTCTTTGTTTGAATCGAGCCGGCCAAATCATGGTATTTTGTACAGATATTTTCGCTTCTTTGCATTAGTTTTTGCTTTGGTTTTATATATTTATATTTTTCATTCCATAGCTATTGTATGTTTTAAATCACTCAATCAGGATCAAATTTCAGTTTGTTTCTCATAGGATAACATCTGAGTTTACTTATAGAATCATATTCAGTTATTTCAGAAAACTTGCACGTACATATGATAGAGATGATAAGTGAAAAGAAACACTGCGTTGTTGCTTCTTTAATTCTACAGTTCTTCTATCTGAGTAATAATTTAGCAAGGAGTTAACGAATCAGTTGGTGATGACAACAGTTCCATTAATGTTTATCCAAACGATGCACTACTTTATGCATATGAATTACCGGCTCATGAAGTTCACTCAAGTCTTGAACGTTTTGTTCCAGCACCGACAATTATTGCAGCTCATCGTAAAATGGTAATTTAAAAATATTTGAGTTAATTTTGTCGTTTTCTTTTTTATCATTTTTCTCATTGAATTGAAAAATACTAACGGCGCATTTTAACATTAAGAGTACAATAATTTGTTTCGTATCCTACTTCAAATGTATATTTGAATCCTTGAATATGATTTAAATAGCCATACAACATAGTCAGTGTGAAAAATAGCAGTCCCACGTCAGCTAGCTATTGCTTTTTTAAATTTTTTTTAGTTCCAAACATTTTATAACTTTTTTTTTCTGTTTAACGTGTCATTTTTTCACTTTTGAAATAATTATTACAGCAATACAATGATTCATATTTACTCGGTGCAACACGTGGATGTACTGCTCGTGTTTTCGGAGTTCCACTCATTTTACGATTTACACCTGTTAGTTGCATTTTGCTACTGAAAAAACTTGGTTGCGTAGGTGTCGACCATTTTAGTTATATGAGCATTATGTTTTTTTGAGTTAGTAGTAGCAAAATTGTCTTATAGTTCAATTCAAGTATAGGTATAATGCTTTTATGGATTTCGGAAATCTTTCTGTTCCCTTAGTCTCATATCTTTAATATCTGCAGGGCGAAACAACTGGTAGCAAGCTATATGAGGAAGTTTGGTTACATGTTTCGCGTTTCCTAAAAAATGGCAGCTCTGGGAAACAGCTACGCACCAGAGAAGTGAATCGTGCCATTGATGCGTAAGTTCATTCCATAAAAATTTAACTTAGGATCGTTTATGTGGTTCAGTTATATGTTGGATTTTTCAGATATAATAGTGGCTTAAAGTATGCTTCACTTTTTGTTCTGACAACAATATTTTTTGACCTATAGAATTCGTGGTTGGTGAAAAATATTTCGTAAATTTTTTTTCTTTAAAAATTTTATTGTTATTTAGAGCAGAAGACATTCGAAATGGTTATCCATTCGATTTATGCTGCGTGAAGTTATCATTCGAATGGTGTTCAAAGTGTTCATGGCCAGCATTTTGTCGTGGTTGTGTGATTTTTAATAATGATGAAATCATTGAGGATAACTTGTTAGCAGTTGCGATTGACTGGAAACCAACTGCTTTATATTTACGATATCAACATTCCGTTGAACTGGTTAGGATTCTCAAATCTGCTATGGAAACAACTTTAGTATTAGTTTGTATTTCCAATCAAATCAAAAGTGCTTTTGATTGTATTTACTCTCAGAACATTAGATTATTGACGGATTGATGCCAATCAATAGTGTAAAAATGAGGAGCTCGATTCTAGTATTATGTTGTTTTGGTCAAATAAGTTTCAATCTGTATTAGTACTCAAGTTTGTTGGAAATTCATAATGTACTAATTTTAGCCAACAGTCTAATTTTAAATAAATCACAATAAATAATTTTTTTATAACTTCGTTAAGTTATGCCGAGATGATGAATCAGTCTTGCAAGCGTGGGAAATACACTATCGACCATGTTCGTTACTTTCATGTTTGAGTGATTTCATGCAGGGGGAACGTTTAGATGATGAAATATTGTGCAAGCCATGTGGCAAAAAGTGTCCAACAACAAAAGCTCTGGCGATTTGGCGTCTACCTAAAATCTTGGTTTGTTTCTTATGTAGTTAAAGTTTTTTTTGAGCTTCAATCTTTTGAGATAACGTATTAGACGAACCTTAGAGCTTGTCTTTAGCTAATGAGTTAATCGATGTGATAGCTTGGGGTTGATATAAATGATCTCGTACGAGTCTTAAATTTTGCCGCATTATACACATCTAGTTGCTCCAGAGAATAACGACGAGATTATATCCTAGTTATCTCGTCGTACTTGTTATTACTTCGGTGTTTTGGAAATTTAAATTTCATCAATTAATGTTGGATGACAATGTAATTGATATATCCTGCAACATTTTTTTTGGAATGGGGACTTTTACTGTTACAGATAATACACTTCAAGAGATTTGTTTGCGTAAAGTCTGAGCGGCAATGGATGAAATCATGTAAAGTGGTTGACTTCCCTTTAGAAAATTTGGATCTCAGAGAGTGGGTTCGAGATCCGGACGTCAAGACATCAACCAAATACAATTGTTTCGCAATTGCCGTAAGCTTTGAACATGCATATTAAATCACTAATTATTTAAAATTGCTCCTTTTTCAATCTGCAGAGAGACTGTCCGTTTGTTTTGAATATTTGGTTATTTCAAACATTATCAGATTCCTTTTTTATTAAGTAATTAATTTATTTATTTCTTTTTTTTTTCATTTTAGAATCATTATGGTGCCATGGCTTCAGGTCACTATGTTGCTTATGCTAAGAACAATAATCAGTGGTTTAGTTTCAATGATAGTCGTTGTCAGGTAGATTTATGTTAATCTGCTTGAAATTAGTGTTACAACAGAATTCTGTCTTGAAAATTTGTATAATACAATGAATCAATTACATTTTAGTCAGTGAAGGAATCTCAAATTGATAAGAAAAGTGCTTATTTGTTATTTTATGAGAGAATGGATTAGCTTGGTTGTATGAAGAAACGAAACGAAGCTAACAATTATCGATTTTTTGTTGCAATAATCATCATTTGATGTTAAATTTTATCGATTATTGGTAATATAATTTTTTGATGCATTTTTAAATTATTCCTATTGCAAAATCATCTCTTTCATGTGGGTTAGTAATGTCGCAGCTCATAATTACTTGAGATGCTTTCTAATATATTTGGTATAAAAATTTTTTGATCAGTAAATGGCATTACTTCTTCGGCATGTCGTTTCACATTTGTAAATTAGAATTCATAAATCCAGGAATATTTCGTTGCCCATATATCTTATAAGGGCCAAAAATTTCTTCAGAGTTTGATTCCATTTTGATTCCTTTCAAAGATTTCGTTGAGAAACTGATCACTGTTTTGCTGCAACATTATCTCACAGTTTGTATTATTCCTTCATATTTAAACGATTTATTGCTTAGTTAGTTTAGTGAGGTTAGTGTTTCATTTCCTACAAGGATTCCACGGTTTTTTTTCTCAAAAGATTTTTTATTTAGTCAAGAAGGATTTTCTTTTTTCATGTATAAAGCATTGCTTTGAAATAAAAAAATCGAATTATTAATAAGTTAGATACAAACTGATTCGATTTCGAAACTTTAAAATTTTTAAAAATTGATTTAATAAAGCCATTTTATTGCTCATTTTCTAAAAAATTGCTCAACGGGCAAATTTTATTCTTTTTCTTGTAGTGCTTATGTTGCTTGTATAAGCATTCTTTGAGCTTTTCACACTTGTCTTGTATATGTGGCTTGCCTTTCACGTAGATTTTACGTATGGCTTAATAATTGTCGTTCAACTAGACTTTTTTTTTCAAATAATTCCAATTAAATGTGATATTTGTTGGTTTAATTTTTGCAAAATGAAACGAACATTATTAATATTCTAGTCAAACACATTGTTGCAATAATTCAAGTAATTTATTAGTAAAAAAACAAAAATGAAAAACTTTTCATACAATGTTAAGCGAAAGATAAGTGAAAAAGTCGTTTTAAATAATAAAGATAAAATTTCAAAATCAATATTTAAAGAGGTGAAGAATTTTCGAAATTTTCTAAAACAATTTTGTTACTTTTTTTTAACGATAATTTTGTTGCCAACATCACTGTATTCTTTCATCAGATTATTTTTTTCTTGTTTGATAGGAAATAATTGTACTGTGCACTAATTTCATTTCATATTTAATTAATGTTTTCCTCATTAATAAATTGTATTAATTGTGCGCTAAATGATAATTAATAAATGTTTAAGAGATTTATGAATAAAAAATAATTATTATTTGAATCTATCGTTCAATCAGACAATTTATTCGTAAATATATTGATTTACGCATTAATGTTATTGCTAATGATGATGATTAAAATGATAATTATGTTGATGATAATAATGCTAATGAATTCTCTCCAATACGATTAGATTTTTTTTGTTCAGTTTTCGAAAAAAAAATTTTACCTGTTATAGGTAGAAACATCTTTAGATATTATCAGGTACTTAACCTGTCATTCATACGAGCACCATTAAGTCTTATACAAATTAATTAATTTTGTAATTTGTTTAATTTCTAAAACGGAATTTAAGAATTTAATTAACTTCAAGTTCAGAAAATTAATACTTAAATTTTAACTTGTTTAATTTTTGATCTGGAGTAAATTCAACTCTTTTGCATATATATGTACCACTAAATAACAAAGATGTTAGCTGTTGAGAAATGTAAAAATTTTTGAGATGAAAATGTTTAGGAATTATCAAATAAACAATTTACTCATCAATTTAATGTAATTATTATTATTTTTTAATTTTGAAAATTGGGTAATTAGAGCTGAAAAAACAATTTACTAACCCCCTCCTTCCAATTTTTTGTTTATGATTTTTATTTCAACTGCAATTTACAGTATATTAGTTGGGATGGTACACATGTGTGAAAAAAAAAACGAAACTATAGAAATTATTTGATCGGGATTAGTTGCGCAATTGTCGCAGTATGTCGGTGCTTGCCTTTTTTGTCTTCTCTTACCTTTTTGTTTTGTTTTGTTTTTTTGTTGCATCATATTTTTGTTCATCTTTTTCTTTTTATTCGTATTTTTTATACTTTTTCATTTGTCCATAAACTATCCATTTTTTATTTTTGAAAAATTTCACAAAAAAGAAATAAAAAACTTTTTTATGAACTGAAATTGGCTGCAATAATGTTCTGCATCATTCTTTTGTTTTCCCTTTTTTTCCATTCTTTTGTAAAATTTTTTTTTGTTCAAATTTCATAGAAATATTTTTTGTGTTCTTCTTCTTCTTAGCGTTTGTCCCACATGATTGTAGGGTCCGCTATTGCGGAGCGTTCTCTCCACGTCACGGTTCTGTGCGTCGTCCATAAACGAGAAACCCTTGCTAATGATACGCATATAACAGGTATTGTCCATGCGCGTCATCCATGGAGAACGCATAAGTATTCATGCGACCACTAGATTTACCCCACCGACCCGTCGCTAAGGCTTGTTGTCGGGGAACCAACCGCTCACGATCGAAACAAATTCGAAAGCTTTTTTGTGTTAAAATTGAATTAGTGTTAGAAATTTGAAAATTAAAAGAAAATATATTAAATTACTTTGAAACATTTTTTTTTTGGCTTTTATGCTGAATTTTTTAAATTTAATAATAGTATTTTTTGTTTGTTTAAATAACAGCATTTTGATTAATTGCTATGATTTGCTTTACTAATACATGGATGAATTAGCAGAAGGTGAATTTGTTAAGAAATAGAAATTTAAATTTTCGAAATTTCTGTTCAATTTTAAAAATTGAAATAATCAAATATTTTTTTGCTTTTTGTATTTATTTTATCAATTATTCATTTCCAATATGATGTTTGGGAGAAACAGTTACCTTAATGTTTTATTTGTACATAATAAATTCGAAAAACTTTTTGGTTTTTAAACAAACCCTGAAATATTTTGACATTTTGAATGACAAGACATGACAATGATGATGATGACCAATGTCTGTGATTGTTTATTCTCTTTTTTTTTTGTTTTCTTTCAAGCAAATAACCTTTTGACCTTTCTTTAAATTTATTCGAAATTTTTTTCAGTAAAAATTTTTTTTCCACTAAAATCTTCAACGATTAGCAACAATTGATTTCTTTTCAATGCTAATTTCAAAAAAAATTAATTAGCATTGATTTTGAAAAAAAAAATCATTTACAAATTTTGACTGTTTTGTTTTTCATCCTTGCAAATTTCAGGGTTGAAATTAGCATTGAAAAAATGAAAAATGTTTACTAAAAAAAATTTCCAATGAATTATCAGTAAGAAAGGTGAAAAGGTCATTGGATTGAACGATAAAAAAAAGATGAATAATGGTAGACAATACATTTGAAGTGATTAAAATTTTTTAATTTTGTTTTTAACATATTATTTATCATTTAAAATTACATTTTCTTTAACATAAATTATTAAAACTATACATTTTCTTCACAAATTAAAAAGTTGTTGAACAAATGCATTAACAAGTTAAAATTAATTAATTACAAATAAGAAAAAGCTGAAAATGAATTTGACGATTTTGGCGATTCACGATGGGTGGTAGCAGTTGATCGTTTATAATCATTCTGATGATATTTCACAATAATCTTGTCTTCTTATTTTCGCGGCGATCTTTTGCTCGCCTAAAATTAAATGACTAAAATTAACCTGAAAAATGGAATTAAATAATTAAAACTAATTAAAAAAGATTGCTTAATTTTATTTTCAGCGTGCTGACAGTAAATTTTTGTTCGTGTAAAATTAAGTAATTAAAATTAGTTCAAATTTCAAATAACAACAAAATTTGTTGAGCAAAAATGAATTTAGATTTAAATTTAAATTAATGAAAATATGAATAAAAAAATATTTTAATTTTAAATTGCAAAGCAAAAATAGATTGTACAGAACGAAATTGAAAAAAAAAATAAAACTAAATTTAATTTTTTTTTCCAAATTTGAAATAAGCAAGCAGTAAAACCTTTCCAAGTTATTGAAAATTTAATCGTTTAATTTAGTAAATTGCATGTTGTAAAGAATTTTTCGAAATATTCGGCTGTTTAAGTAAATATTAATGACATTAGCTTGAAATGAAACTAAAGTACAAAGTTTAAATTCCAAGTAATCAATAACTCTTTCATTGCAACACTGTTCGCTCTTTCTTTTTTTTTTTTTAAATTATAACGGAAATTTTGAAATACAGAAAATTCGCTTAAAATAGTCTAAAAATTTTTTTGCTAATTAAATTTAATAAATTCAAATTTTAATTCTGATAAATTAAAAAACAATATTAATTTAATATGTTCATTTATTTCCTTTTCCTCTAATTAGTTGATAATTTTTGTTTTTTTTTTTAGCTCATTTAATTTCATGTATTCAATTCAATTATTTTGATAACTGCTTCATTCATCATCCATCACACGCATATTTACGCTTGGAATTTTTTATTTTTTTATTTTTGATTAATTTCTTTTAGCAAAATTTCAATGATTAAATTAATTTCAATAATTGCAATTGAAAAATTTTGAAATTTAAGAAAAATAAATAAATAATTAAAAAAAGACAAATTTCTCTAATTGCCAAACTTTTGACAATTATCGATCGCTGATTCCCTTGCTTTACAACTTTTTCTTTTCCTCTTCCATTCCGTCTATATTTTCATCATTTTTACATTTCAACACATTGCCGACAGTAGCAATAAAGACGAATTAGCATACGATAATGCAATATATCCATGCAAAGGATTGGGATTATGGTAGGTGTTTGTTGACCCAATGACCCCAAAGACAAATAAGGTTAAGTGGGGCAAGATAGGTAAGGTGGGATAATTTTATGCGAAGAATAATTGTTGAAGAGGAAGGCGAAGTAAAGAGAGAGCAAACAGAACTAAGAAAACATAAATAAAATTTTAAGCAATAAATGAAAAAATAATAATAATTTAGTAGTGAATTATACAAATTTCATTTTGTACATAAAAATTGCAATTTCGAATGGTAATACTTGAAAAAAATTAATTAATTAATTAATTAATTCATTCATTTCATTATCGGCCATCAGTTCCATTCCGAACTTTAGCGATTAATTAATTATCACTGACAAATAAGACAAAAAAGAAATGAAAATGATAATTGGTCAATACTGTTGGCATCTATCCAATCATTTAAAATTGTTCAAAGTTTTTTCAAATTTTGATTTTACGATCTTTTTTTTTTTGACGAAAATAATAATTGAAAAAAAAAAATGAAATTTCGTAAATAATTAGGAAAAATAAAAAAAAGTGCTTTGAGGATAGCATAGCTAATTTCATTCGTTTTAATGTATTTTTTTTAATCTCCAAAAAACTGTTGGAATTTTGAAATTATAAAAAACAATTTGCATTCAAAAAAAACAAGAATAGTAAAAATTTTAAATTGGAAATGAAACAATAAGAAATCATTAAAATTTCAAAACAAAAATTTTTCAGTAAAAAAAATTTCACTCACAATAATTATTGTAATTATCTATCGGACACACACTCAAAAAAAAAAAAGATAGTAAAAAAGAATTTTAATTTTTTTTTAATTTTCAGATTTAAATTTCGTCCGTTTATTGTTGGACTATAAAAAAAATTTTTTTAATCTATTTCCTTTCCATCACTTTTTTACATCAATTTTAGTAATTAAGTTGAATAATTTAGTTGAAAATGATCTAAGCTAATTACAATTGACCTGTTTTTTTTCAGTAATTATCAAATGTTTGTAGTTAATCGTTTCGAAATAAAAAAGATTGAATGGCCTGAAGTTAAAAATTTTAATGGCAAAATTTTTTAAAAAAAGTCAAAACGATGAATTTAATTCAAACTGATAATTGATAAATGATAGGAAGAAATTTGAATTTGTGTGTGAATTTATTTCTGCCAAAATTCATTTCGAATTTTTTGTATATTATATTTGAAGTTTTTATGCAATTTATGTTCACAAATAATTTAAAAAAAAAAAATCTTTTATCCATTTTTTGTTTAAAATTGTAATAAAAATTAATTAATTGAAATATAAATTCTAAAGCTTTCATCAATTAACATTAAAATAGTAATTGATTGTATAACTTGGTAACAATGTAAACAAAGCAGAAGGGAAATTTTTTCTCGAAACACTATTTTTACTAATCATTCATTGTATTGATAATGATGATGATAATCATGATAGTGGATTGATAATGATAGTGATAATGAACATGGTGACAATGATGATGGTGTTAGGGTGATAAGGATGAGAATGATAATAATGACGAGATTGATGATCACGATAAAGATTTCGAGGATTATGACTGGGATGTTGATAATCATGATGAGGAGGGTGATAATGACAATAATGATAATGAAGATTACGAGGTTGGCGATGATGATAATGATGGTGATGATTACGATGATAATGGAGATGATGGTACTAGATGACGGTGATGATGTTAAGAGAGACGAAAATGGTAATTTAATAATCATTAACATTCAGCGGAAAACATAAACAATTTCATTATGATATTGTTATAGTGATAGATATGAAGATAATGGAAACATTTACAATGATGAATTTTCTTAATAAACAATGGTGATAATGATAATAACGATAATAACAATGTCGCGGTGAAATGATGCGACGATACTGACGACAAGGAATACTAGTAATGGGAATTATAGCAAAAATTCTTGGCATTTTTTTTCGTCCAGAAAAAAATCAAAGCATAAAAAATTTTTTCATCTATACATTTTATCCTTAGGTCAACTTTTTTATTACTATACAGTTCACATTTATGCAGCACTCATCGCGCAATTGTCCCCAAGCATAAATCAAACTTTTCTGTATTGCGCAATTGTCGCAAAGAAAAAAAAAACGGCTCATTTCATTTGCCTTTCTCCTCTTCCTTTCATTCGATTAGGTGAAAGAAGCGAAAATGGTAGAGGGTGGTTGTGGTGATTGTAGTATGGGTGATAGGTGTATGGAAGGGAAGTCCCATAGGTGTATTGAAGGGATGTGGTAAAATGTGATAAAAATCTCGGTGAACAAATTAACCTTAATGAGGAAAAACATGCAGTAATAAAAATTCCACCCTATCAAGTTTTTTTTTTTGTCGGTTCAAATATGATTAATTAGTTTATGATAATTATCTCAGTATTACATGAATCGTGTCTTCCTTCTTCCGCCCTTTCATTTCAAATTTCCAATTGGAAAAAAAATATGAAAGAAAAATTGATTTAATTTGAATTAAACTTTTGTTTTTCTTTCGACTCAAACTTTTTCAAGCATATTTAAATTTTAATACAACAAAAATAACCATTGGCTTAATTTACATTTGATTAAAAAAAAATTGAACTTGGAAGAGTTAATTAAATTAAAAAAAGAATCTAAGCAAATAACGAAATATTTTCTTTTAGTAATCAATTAAGCAAAACTTTTATTAATCAATTAATTACTTAATTTTATTAAGGGAAAAAATGGAAAACGTTATTTGAAATATTTTATTACAAATAAATATTTGCTGTCATTCGCTTATCACAAATGAATGTTATCCTTCCCTTATCATCAATAAATAATCACTATCATTTGCCTGTTACAAATAATCACTATCACTTACTTGCCACAAATAATCACTATCATTTGCTCTCACAACTAATCACTATCATTTGCTATCATGAATAATCACCATCATTCGCTATCATTACATTATCAACCTCATTATCAACCTTCATCATCATGCTTTGTTATAGATGAACATTCATTACCATTGCCTGCCTTATCACAAATTTCTTATCAAAGAAAAGGAAAAGGAAACCCACCGATTTTGAAACCAAATTTTAATTTGTCGTTCGGTGAGTTGCAGTTCCGATGAGAGTTGCGATTTCCGTTCCGAATTGATAAATTGCGATGTACGGAATTCCTTTTCCAACTCTAATCGCTGGAAATCATTGTAAACCATGCGGTACTTCTCACTTGTCCGAACTCTTACATCTACAAAATTTCATCTTTCCAACAAATAAAAAAATACTTGTTTTTTTCATAAAGGAAATTAAAAAGTGGAATAATTTTGCAAAAAAAAATTTCGAATTAATTGTTCCGTCTTACTGTATTTGTTAATGAATTTTACAATATACAAAAAAAAATTTTTATTTTTTTTCAATTGAACAATAAATTTCAGGTGTTTTTGTTTAGCAAACATTTTTAAAATGATTTTTTCATTGTGGAATTTTTTGTGAAATTTAAAATTTTATTTTATTGTTTATCTTAAAAAAAAAAACTTCCATTTTTGCTGTAACTATTTTCATTCACTTTTTCAAAATTTAACTTTCATTTTCCACTTTGTTGTATTAATTTTATGTAAATGAACAAAATGTTTAAATGTTTTGAAACGAAATTTTAATGATTTCATGGAAAGGTAAAATTTCAATTCAATTTGTTCCTTAAATCTAACCACCTGCTGAAAACTTCCCGCAGTACATCTATAACAATTGATATTTGCAGAAATGATTAGTCAAATGACCTTCAAAAGGAAGAAAGGAATACAATGAAATAAAGATGCTTTAGGGGGTTACGGTAGATTTTGAAGAACAATTATGAAATATAAAATTCACTCAAAGCCTTATTAAAAAAGATTGGTATACTGTAATGCGAAGAAAACTTTCGACAACAAACAATTTCATTGTTTTTCAAAAAAAAAAATTTTTTTTGATAATTTAAAATAATCAATTATTTCAATTCTGTCCAAAACTATTAATTATTTTTTAAGCTGAACAAAAATATTTTTGTTGGAAACAAAACGGAATGTACAGGTATATTTTCAAAAAAATAAAATATATTCATTCTTTTTGCTCCATTAATATTTCATCATTATTCCCGATTTTCCCACCGAAACAAAAGTGGATATTATTGATGCATCGATCATGTGGGGTATCGCTAACTGTACATTTGAGAAATTACCGATGTTTCCACGAATTTCGCGGATGAAAAAATTGTTGAAATACATGATTTGATTGAAACTTTTTACATGCTTCGTCTTTTCACGTAAATTGGAAGAATGAACGACATATAGCTAAAATTGATTCATTGAGAGAGAGAGAAAAGAAAAAGGAAAAGTTCACGTTTTTCCATCCCGAACAGCTACAATGTACTGGTAAGATAAATGCTTGACATGCAGAGGAAAAAAAAATATTTTTGACATTTCTCAGGTGTAATTTAAATTGCCTATAGCATGATGAACAGGTATATTTGAGGCATTAGGAAATGCAATGAAATCGAGAAATAGCAAGAAATGAAAAATTTTTACCATCGAAAGTTATATTCTTTGATCTTCCAAAAAAGAATTGGAGGTATATTTTGAGATATGAATAAATATTCATAATTCAGGCTTTTTTTTTTGCTGATCGCGAGAAAACATTAACAAATTAAATTCAGGTAGAACTGAAATTTGCCTATATCCTAGGAAGAATTTTACCATGGAAAGTTAGCAATGTCCTACAATGTTAAGGTCAAAAATCATAAACGTATTTATGGGAATATCAGCTAAATGTCAATTGTAAATCAACCAAACGAACATTCAAATTTTCCAAGTTATGCGGAAGTTTTTTTTTTTTCTTTCTATTTTACAACTATCGTTGTATATTTTCCATCTGATCATTACCGATACAGACTCCATTGCTGGACATTTGCCCTTTGCCCTTATTATAACTATCCTGTCTTGTGTATTTTATGATTACTGATCTCTGGTAATTTTCTATGCTTTCTCTGCTCCACACCTCAAATAAGTTTGGAAGAAAAAGGCATGGATAAGCAGAGGAATGATCATAATGGTCAAAATGACCAGTTGAGGAGAAAACAAGAACAACAACAGAGGGACAAATTTATTGTGGAAAATTTTTTATTACAAAAAAAAGAGAAAATTTGAGAATTGAAAAAGTAAAAGTTATGAAGGAGAAAAGATTAAAAGAACTGTTCATTCCTGCCGACATGATGAAAAGGAAGTGATAATTACCGTAACCTGTCATTCTTGTGATAATCCATCAAACATCTCTTAGTGCATATTATTTGCCTTCTCCCAATTTTTCAATTCATTATCTCAAAAAAACAATTTGAGAATGATAGGGCATTTTGAAATGAAACCAAATGACAACAAAAAAAAAAATTTTTTTATCATCACTTATGCTCCACTAAAATTTTTTTTCTCCGTAATAGTAAGAGTGGAAATGGTTTGAAATCATCTGTTATCTATCAAGTGATGGAGAAATTTCAAAATTTGATGGCCAAAGAAAAAAAGAAGTAAATAGACAAAAGAGAGAGGCGGGGTGAAAAGATTGGATGATTTTGGTGTTAAAATACATGAAACGTAATACTGATGTGATGTGATGTGATGTGATGTGATACGATTTGGTATGATACGGTATGACCTTATATTGACCCGAGATGTGATATGATAATATGATACGATTTGGTATGATACGGTATGACCTTATACTGACCCGAGATGTGATATGATAACATATGATACCATTTGATATGGCATATAACTGATGTGATATGATATGGTGGCAAGGTATGATATAATTTAATACGAAATGAGAGACATGATCCGACTTGATCTGATCGTATCTGATGGCAGATCAAGATATGTCATTTGATCGTTATGATATGACATGATATGGAATGATGTGATATGATACGATGATGTGAAACGATGATATGGTAAGATATGTAATAACTATCATCCAACTTTTTCATTAACAAAAATATGAAAAAGCAATTTTTGTAAAATTTTTTATTTTTTTAATATTTTTTAAGATATCATTAATACCCTTTCGCAATGTTTTCGATCAAAATTCAAGTATCATTGGTCTCATTATTCCTAATATTTGAATATTTTTTATTTCTAATTTTTAAATTATCATTTTAATTTTAATTTTTTAATTCATTTTGTTTAACAATAATTTCTTAAATATTAGCTTTTTTTATCTGATCTTTTCATGTTTATTAAATGCTTTTCATTTTTCTTCACTATGTATATATATATTTTTTTTAAAGAATAATTTTTAATTTTTTTACGAAATTGAAACCAAACAGAGAAAAAGTAAAAAATGACAAATTAATTTATATATTTTTAAAAATACTTACTGTTAGTACCGGGACCTGTACGATACGGTGGTGAGGTAGATTGTTGCTCTTGTTGCTGCTGTTGCTGCTGCTGCTGCTGTTGTTGTTGTTGTTGTTGCAGACGTAATGATGCTGATCGTTTACCATTTAGTGATGCATATGCAAAAGTTGGTACCTATGATATTTGCAAATTTTAATTTCCTTTCAATTCATATTGATTGTGACAGAAATGAAAGGAAAGATGAATGTGTAAATAATTCGAAAGTTCTTTTATAAATGGATAAATTAATCTGAATTAAAATGGTTTTTTTTTGCCAAGCTTACCTTCCAATGAGCAAGTTGTTCAGGTGTCGGAAATGGTTCATTGGTTGTTATTGTTGCTGTTGATGTTGCTGTATACGGCGATGTAAGGACGGTAGCAGCATTGGGATAGTAGCAATTTCCGGTATTATCAAAACGATTTAAACAGCAATTTCCGGTTAACTGTGCCATTGAAGTGGTCGGAAATGGATCAGTTGGATATGCTTCGGATGCATTTGGTGTTACCGTAACAGCAACAGCTGCAGCAGCAGCAGCAGCATGATGCATACCTGTTATTGGATAGGTAAATTCGGTAGGCCATCGTACATCGGTGGGATATTTGAAATGGTCGGTGTTTGTTGTTGGCAGTGATCGTAGACCACTGGTGGTAATAATTCGTGAAAATCGATCATCTGAATTTGGTTGATGATGATAATGATGATGACCATCAGTAAACCACTTTGATGATGCTTGTGTTGCTGTGGTTTGATAGAAATATGATGCACCCGGTAACATTGCTACACTGTTAAAATTTGGCGGTGTTGTCATACTGCTACCTGCAATCGTGATAATTATCATTGCAACTATAGTAATGGTGATATATTATAACTGTAATAGTGATACTATCATTACAACAATTAAATCATTAATAAAAAATGATAATGTATTAGAACAATTATCGCGATAATTGTTATTTATATTTTTACAGTTATTTTCTACAACAATAAAATCGTTAATGATGATAATATTGGTAAATGACTGTTTTAATGTTGATTTCCTCATCGATGAATAACATGATTAAAACAACAACAACACATGCCATTGCTGCGACAATAACCACTCGCACCATTATTCTTGGAATAATGATATGATTGCAACAACAACAACTGCCACTATCACAATTACTGCAACAATAATGATGACAACATATATTATCTTCGCACCTACCACTGCTAATCAAGCAATTACTACATCAATAATGATGATATTACCACAGCTTCTACTTTTAATACCATGCTATTAATAATTGTAATAATGATGACATTACATAATCAATAATTCATCTACTCTTACAACAAATGATAATTATGATGATAGCGATAAATACGTTGTAAAAGGTCATCATTTTGATTTGTTATAGGTGAAGAGTCATTTGTAAAGAAGGGTTAGCTCTTCGTCTCTCTCTCTTTTTTTTTTATAATTGTTGCAAAATTACGATTTCATTGCTGAGGGCGTGGCGCATTTGTCACCACATCTACACTGTTGTTTACCTTTTTACCAACCAATCTATTACTTAATTTTCCACCTCCTTCTTCTCCTCCTCTTTCTCCTTTGTACTTCATAGGTGAATATGAGGGAAAAAAGAAAGAAAAAAATTGCAAGGAAAAGCGAGAGAGAATGAAGAAGACGAAAAGAAAAAAAGATTTACGGAAATAGCATTTACCAGCGGCAAAACCTTTTGAAATGAAGAAAAAAAAAAGGGATAGTTGACATGGGTTAGGTTTTTCTGGATAAAAAGTTGGCCCCAAAGATTTACGATTTTTTCCTGACACAATACCACATGTGACAATGACCCGAAAGATGAGGCAAAAAAAAAAGATTTCATTTTCATCTCTTCCTTTCTTTTCTTTACTCTTTTTTTTGTCTAATTTTTTTAAAATTTATTTTAAGTTAGAAAAAAAAGGTAAACGTTTTTTTATTTATCCCAGAATTATTCGACAATCTCACACGTAGACACACACAGACATACGCACATACACACATACACACACATACACACATACACACACGAATACACACACATATACACACATACACACTCTATTACTAGAATATTTTATTATTACAGTAATTAACATCACAGTACTTAATGAATAACTTATTCTAATGACCAATGTTGCTGATAGTAAACTTTACAAAAAAATTTCTCATTTAATTAATCAAACAAAATATTCTAATATAGCTTGGAATTGAAGAAAAGAAATTGAAAACAAAAAACAAAAAGAATTTCAGTTTTCATTTATTTAAAGAAAAATTGAAATTAAAATTAAAACTTTTTGTTTAATACTTTGTTTTGTTTTTCCTTTTTCCCTTTTGCCGGACAAAATAGGGAAGAAGAAAAGAATTTTCCCGACTATCCAATGAATGGGATCATTGGATAAGCTAATTAATTAATTGGTGATGATGAAATTTAATGAAGCAACATAATGAAAATTATTGTCAATTGTTCAATGACCGTAACACATATCGTTCCCACCCAAAAAAAAAAAACCAAAAGATAAAAGTGACACCTCAAATTGACATATGGTTTAACCTTTTTGTGCAATACCGGAAGATCAAACTACCGTATATCACGGCAGTTTACAAAACCACTTTATTGTTCTTTTTCAATTGTCATCCACAAAAATTTGCAAAAATAAAATTAAAATCATCCACAAAAATTTGCAAAAATAAAATTAAAATCATCCACAAAAATTTGCAAAAATAAAATTAAAATCAATTTTTTTTTGAGTAAAAAAATTTAATTCTTTATGAGAAAAAAAAAGCAAGGAAAGAATGAAAAGAAATGAAATTGAAATTAAAAAAGGAAAAAAAATCAAAGTAAATTAATATTTTTGTGTTTAACTGAAAAAGAAATAAACAAAATGGAATAAAAATCGCTCGTATGTTCGTATAAAGAATAATTCTAATTTTTGAGAAATAAAATAATTTGCAATGATTAAAGCTGTAGCTTATTAACCCATTCAACTGATCAATTATTAAGACTTGTTAGGAATAAACGGTTAGTGTTGGTGACAGCAGTGGTAGTAGCAGCGGTGATAGTGGTGGTAGTAGAAAATAGCAGTGGTAGTTGCTGTTGTTATTGTAGTAGCATTAAAAGTAATGGCAGTAGTAGTTAGTGGTATTAGTGGTACCAGTAGTTAGTGTTGTAGTAGCTGCAGCAGTATTAGTCGTTGCAACAGCTATTGTGATAGTAGTAATTAATAGCAATATTAGCAATCGTGATACTAGATAATAGTATTTGTATTGGTAACACATTAGCAGTAGTAGTAGTAGTAGTAATCGTGATGCTGGTAGTACTGAAGTAGTAGCAGTAGTAATCGTGGTATTGGTAGTAGTAGTATTAGTAGTGGTACCACAATAACACACTACCATCCATCACGTTCATCAATCATTAACAAACTGAAAGTAAAAGTTATTGGCGATATTAGGGGAAGAGAAGGTACCACCAAAAAATGGTAACTTCTGGTGCAAGCAGAAAGAGTTCAAATTATTGCCCTACCCATCCCTCTGACCAATCAATGGATGGAAATTAAATAGATCAATTGTATTTGCAAGTGAATTGACCGGGAATTTTATGATCGTCCGGAATTACCACTGCTGTTGTACATCATTTTTCATTTAAAGGAAAGATAAAGAAAGAGAAAGTAGGGAAGAGAGTGAGAGTGAGTGAGAGAGAGAGGAAAGAAAATTTAATGCCGTATATTAGAAGGTTAAAATTATAAATGTCTAAATGATGATTTCCGTTTTTTTTTCAATATGAAGAACTTTGAGTTATGAGTATTAAAAAGTAATTATCATTATTGATAATATCAATCTTCTTCGTTCTCCTTCTTAGCGTTTGTCCCACGTGGTTGTAGATAGGGTCCGCTATCGATCAACCGGTCGCTAAGGTCTATCGTCGGAAACCGACCGCTTACGATCGATACAAAAATTATTGATAATATCAATATGAAAACAAAAATCTGAATAATAATTATCGTTATAGTTATGCAATTAGAATTATAACGAATATAATAGTAGCATTAATAGTGTTAGTAAAATTGGTACTAACAATTACTATACACTATTTTCATTGAAATTGTTATTAATGTCATCATTGGGTCATTGCTAATATTATTATTGTCGTTGCTAGTATCATTATTGTCGTTGCTAATATCATTATTGTCGTTGCTAATATTATTATGATCATTGTTTGTTACTATCTGTTGTTATTCTCTTTTTGCTACTATTACTAGGAATAATTGTCCGTATTGTAAGTGGTCAGTTCCTGATGACAGACCTTAGCGACGGGTCGATCGGGTAAATCTAGTTTCGTAGTCGCATGAATGCTAGGGCGTACTTCAAAGATGGCGTTCATGGACAAGACCTGATATATGCGAATCATGATGAGAAATGGTTTCTGGCTTATGGACGAAGCATAGAACTGTGACGTGCAGACGACGCTCTACAATAGCGAATCCTGCAACCACGTGGGGACAAACGCTAGGACGAAGAAGAAGACTATTAAGAACAATTGCCCTAATTGTAATTGCAATGATATTAATATTGACATTATTATTATTATTATTACTATGAATCATAATTTCTTCATTTATTAGTTTACTGTAATGCAATAATTTATATTTGACAAAACTTTTGTATGTTTGAAAAATAATTTTTTTTTCAATGCAATCAATTTCTTTTAATTTTTCTATTTATGCAATAATACATAGTGTTTCAAGCAAAATGTTGCACTTACTTAAGGTATTTAGAGAAAAGAGGAAAAGTAAATTTTTTATTTCACAAAATTTATTTCAATGTAAACTTTATTAAGAAAAAAAAAAAACAAACAAAAGAGTCATTCATGTATTACTGTAAATTTCTACTCCATCATATGTGTGACATTCATTCATTTTGTTTGCTATAACAAATCAAATTAAAAAAATTATTTTCGTTTTCGTGCAAAAATCAGAAGTGGAGAAAGCAAGCAGAGAGAAAGAGTAAGTGAGAGAATGAGGGAGTGTGACAGAATGAAATATGGATGAAATTGTTGAATTGAAAAGAATTTGGGGTGATTGGAAGGATTGGATTGTTGGTGGTTGTTGTTGTTGTTGTCATCTTTGGATGGCAAAGTTTCCTGAAGTTTTGTTGCTGTTGTTTGATATTATTATTACCGGTCAGGTCATCTTTTATGACCGTTGTTGCCTTGAGCTGTCCCCGTGGATAATATATTCAAAACAGTAAATCACAACAGTGTACCTCATCCTCCTCAGCTGACCCCCACACATCACAATTTCACACCTTTTTCTTTTTTTTTTCTCCCTCTTCCCTTCTTTGTTTTTTTTGCAATGCTTTTGGTATAATTGTGAAAGCAGATGAATGTAATTAATAAATCATCATCATCATCATCAGTAACCTTTCTATTATAATTTAGCAATTTGACTATAAACCATCAATATTACGATGATGATAGGGAAAATAATCATGTCAAACACATTAACATCATCATCATCCGTACGTACCATCGTATCTCGATAAAATCATCGATCATCTGTATAAAGAACCTGACAATGTTGATAAAGTAAATAATCATGTTCACAATAACAAAATCATCATTAACATTATCATCATTATCATCATCATCATCATCATCATCATGACCAGGTTTGACAACATCACTATTTTCACTTGCAAAAAAAATTTAATGATAACGATAGAGTAAATAATTATATTCAATTTTAGCTTCATCATTATTATTATCGTCATCATCGGTATGACCGTTATCATGACGATAACATACATCATTCATCTTCATGAGAAATTTCAAAATCACGATTAAGTAAACAGTAATACTCAAAATATTTATAAAATTATCGTCACTACCATTATCACTATCATCATTATCATGACATTGACATTGACCATCTTTATGGAAAAAATAATAATTAAAACTGATAATAGCAAAGATTATTTTAGGAAAAGAAAATTTGCATTCAAAAAATTGTCGACAATTCGGGAAAGAAACGGGAAAGCAAAATGAAATGAAAAAATTAAACAAATTAATTTTTCGATTATTTAAAAAATTTTTTTAATTCAAAAATATATACAACCTTTTTAAACAATTTACAGAATTTTTGCTTAATTCATTCAATTCAATAATTATTATGGAATAATAAAGCAATAATAATTAATCCGAAGCAATATTAATTAATTCAAAAAACAAAACTAAACCTTATCACTTTGTCTTCCTCAATGGATAAAAAAAGAATTTTTTTTTGAAAAAATTACTTTAAAAAATTTTTCATTTAATTATTAATCAATGAAATAATATTTTAATTGTTTGTAATATTAATTAATTCAATCCGAGATCAATGATCAGCGATCAGAAAATTGTCGAATTTATTATTTCGCTTTTTTTGTTTGTTTTGCAAATTTAATTACTTTTCGATTGCTTAGAAATACGAATATTTTCCAATAACCATTGGAAGCCATCATTAAGGCCCTGACCGGTGGTACCACTTGTCGCACAAATATGCCAATTGCGTTTTCGAATCGAATTCAGGCCTATGCTCTCGGTAATTTCCGATACTTTCATTGCACCTTTTTCATCCATTTTATTAGCAATGATAAGAAGCGGCACCTAAAAGAGTAAAGACAAAAAGAGTTTGAAAAATTAAATTAAAAAAATTTTTAATTTACCTTTACCATTGCCTAGCATAATTTAGTGAAATAAAAATGTTCCGATATATTACCACCATTACTTCCTTTTCATTCCAACCACTAATTCATTACGGTAATATAATATAAATTTCTAATTTCTTGAGCAAAAAACAAAAATAAAAATTATTTATACATCTGAGGAGTAACCAAAATTTCTTACTATATCATGTTTACCTTTGACCTTCCAAAAAAAAAGAATTGGAGGTATATTTTGAGATATGAATAAATATTCATAATTCAGGCTTTTTTTTTGCTGATCGCGAGAAATCATTAACAAACTAGGATTGACTTATTTCAGATAGAACTGAAATTTGCCTATATCTTAGAAAGAATTTTATCATGGAAAGTTAGCAATGTCCTACAATGTTAAGGTCAAAAATCATAAACGTATTTATAGGAATATCAGCTAAATGTCAATTGTCAATTAACCAAACGAACATTTAAATTCTCCAAGCTACGCGGAATTTTTTTTTTCCATTTCACAACTATCGTTGTTTATTTACCATCTGATCATTACCGATACAGACTCCATTGCTCGACATTTGCCCTTTGCCCTTATTATAACTATCCTGTCTTGTGTATGATTTTGCCATTGCTGTTCACTGGTAATTTTTTCCCTTTTTTTTTAACTTCTTTCTCACTCCAAATTAGTTTGGAAAACAAAAAGGTGATGGACGACCAGAGAAATGACCATAATGGCCAAAATGACCAGATGTGGGGAAAAAAATTTGATTTTTCATTTTCAATGCGAAGTAGTAGTATGACATTTTCATCATGTAGTATTGACATTTGTTATGACATGTAGTCTGACATTTGAATACGATGTAGGATGACCTTACATTGACCTAAGTTATGATATAATTACATATGATGCGGTATGACCTAATATTGACCTCAGATTTTATTTTATTTTTTTTTAAAAATGGCATATAATTGATGTCATATAATAGGGTAACAGGGCATAATATGATTTGATATCAAATGTTCTGATATTACCAAATTTATTTGTTGAAAATAAAAAAAAATTTTTTAATAATAAATTAATTATTTCTATGTGGGAGAAATTAGATTAGTAAAATCAGTAATCAAAAGGAATTCAAAATATTGGATGATTAAATAGAAAGCCATGCAGAATTCCCTGAACGATTTATTTTTCCAAATGAGAATTTCAGTTTTAGCAATTTTAATTTTTAGTAAATTAAAAAATGTGATGATAAACACGGTTCAATGCTTTTTTTTTTTATTTTTGAAATCAATGTTTTAATTGTGAAACAAAAGAGGAAAACAAATTTGATTTGAATAATTTAACTCATCGTCAAGACGACTAATCCTTCAAGCATAATTAATTCCTTTTTTTTTTCATTAAATTTAATTGTTTGGTAGGAAGTATTCCATTAATATTTCAAACTAAAACTGTTAATTTATTTTGCCATGCAATGTACGAAATTAATTAATCGATAGCGCTGATTGAGGAGAAAAGCATTTGTGAAGCATGAATGATTCCCAGAGGACTAGAGTAATTGGCAAAAAAAAAAAAAAAAAAAAGGAAATTGTGATAAACATTTAAAATATTTCAAATATTGCCAACAATTTTATAGTACCCCTTAAATTATTTTAATTAATTAATTATAATTTAAAAGAGGGAGGAAAGGGAGCAAAATTAATCTTTTTTTTTTCGTAAATTCAATTATTTAAATTAATTTGCAATAATTTTTTTGGGTGTTGAAATGAAAAAGTTTTTTTTTTTTTTGTTTTACTACAAATAATTTTTGAATGGAAATAAACTAGAAAATAAAAAAGAATAGTAATCGTCGTAATTTATCACATACAACCGCTAATCGTAGAAATAATTGTAAATTCGAAGGGAGAAAAATTATTTATAAATTCAATTATTTCAATTAATTTGCAATCAATTTTTTTTTTTTTTTTGTTTATCATGGATAATTTCTCAATACACTAGAAAATAAAAAAAAGTGAAACTTTTTGTCGAATAATTTCGGCATGTTCTAATAGTAATCGTAATTCATCACGTGTAACTGCTAATCGTAATCGATCATTACTATCGATCACAAATACTATACCATCAATTTGTTTGTAGTAATTCTCCCATAAATTTCGATATTTCCCTAAAATTAATAAAATTTTTTATTGGAAAATTCATCAACAATTCTACATTTTGCAAAAATTAAAAAAAATAAAATAAAACAAATTTGCAAATATATAAATTGAAATAAAAAAATTTTGTTAATTTTTCTCAAAATTTTCCAGAAAAAAAAAACAAAAGAACGAATAACCTTGTCCTGACATATCTTGCATCGTAAATATTGTATCGTTAAAAATGAATTTCTCAGTGGTACAACCAATTGATGGAAAAATCTTGAGAAAAAAAAAATTTTTGTTTTGTCTTAGTTAATTAATTCTTTAAAAAACGTGAATTTTGTTTTTAAATTTGTTCAAATTCATTATCCAACAATATAATCTTTTTTGCTATCTGTCGGCGCAACAAAAAAAAAATTGCTTTTATCTTTTTTTTTTTTGTAAATTTTATGTTAACTAAACTGATAGTTCGTAAATTATACCTTTAAAAAAAGAAATTGAAATCTTCGCATGTTACAAATTACATTTTAAAAAAATCCTTTTTTGATTATTTCTTGTTTTCAATCCAGAATTGATAAGCTTTCTGTGATAAGCTTTCCTTGATAACGTTTTTCATGATAATGATGAGTCATGATAATGATGATTTGATAAGCTTTCTGTGATAAGGTTTTTCATGATAATGATGAGTCATGATAATGATGATTTGATAAGCTTTCCGTGATAAGGTTTTTCATGATAATGATGAGTCATGATAATGATGATTTGATAAGCTTTCTGTGATAAGCTATCCTTGATAAGGTTTTCCATGATAATGATGATTTGATAAGCTTTCTGTGATATGCTCTTCTTGATAAGGTTTTTCATGATAACGATGAGTAATGATGATGATGATTTGATAAGTTTCTCAAAGTTAAAATGAACGGAAACCTTTATCAGCGATGAAAGGTGTCATGATAAAGGGTCATTATCATTATCATAACCATGGCCTTCATTATCATCATCAACAAGTATCATAATCATCATGAATATTATCATTATCAACTATCAGCAATACCATTAAATATCATCGTCATCAATTATCATCATCATCATCATTTATTATTCATTATTCTTTTTTGATAACAAAAATTTTAATGAACCAAAGAATATACCTGTGTGGTTTGTTCCTCGGCCGGTTTCATATGAT
Source organism: Madathamugadia hiepei (assembly GCA_013365335.1). Taxonomy (NCBI): domain Eukaryota; kingdom Metazoa; phylum Nematoda; class Chromadorea; order Rhabditida; family Onchocercidae; genus Madathamugadia; species Madathamugadia hiepei. Next base: position 31,801 of record JABVXS010000237.1, read on the forward strand.
TGATAATGGTTGATTTACCACTATTATCAAGACCAATCATTAGAATGTTCACCTGTTTACGTGAAATACCGAAAGCTGTGGAAATTTTCGACAGCAAACCCATCTTGAGAATAGGCCGAAAACAACAAGCCCTGGCAGTTTTCAATCAATTTTGCTTCCCTTTTTTTCCTTTTCACTTTTTGTTTTCTCTAATTTACTGAAATAATTTTTTGATTAGTTTTTACATTCAATCATTTTATTAAAAAATAATCAAATACAAATGTTTGCATTTGCACACGTGTACAATTAGGAAAGCAAAATAGAATAACGAAATATTATTGGTAATACATCCATTTCAATTTCCAATTTTTATCACTCAATGACAGGCACGTAAAAAGGAAAATGAAATGAAATATTCCGATACTATTCTTTTGATAATTTCTATAGAATCATAATAGAGAAAAAAATTTGTTCAATGAATTGGAAAATGCAAAAATTATATAATTGATATTTAATACAACAGTTTTAAAATGATCTCTAATTACTGGAGACAAATATGTCATAACAAAGGATTATCGTCATCATCATCATTAACATCACTAGCATCAATATCGTTGTAATCACCGTCACTTACAATCATCATTACCATCAACATTATCATAACCACTCATTATAATCATCAACACCAACACCAACATCATCATCATCATTATCATTATCATTATCATCATCATCATCATCATCATCATCATCGCAATCAACACCAACCTCAACATCATCGCAGTCACTTATAATCATTATCATGGCCACCATCCCCTTAAAATCATTATCACCATAATTAACATCATCATGGACATTATCGTAATCATCGTTATGATCATATCGCTAACATTATCATAACCACATAATCACAGTCCCCTATTATCATTGTTATTAACCCTATCGTAATTATCTCTATTCATCGTCATTCTCATCGCTATTCATTATTACGATCTTATTTTGCATATATACTTTTAGTAATTAAACAAAATTGAAACGAAATAATCAAACTGAATGGAATCCAATTTCAACCACATGTTGATCAATAGATATGCATGTGTGCGTGTGTATATATATATATGTGTGTGTGCGTGTGTGCGTGTGTGTGCGTGTGTGTGTGTTTGTGTGTGTTTGTTCAGGATATCACCATGGTAACATTATGAAGAAAATAATACCTGAAATATGCAATCAAAAATATCATTAAAATTTCAAATTTTAAATCTAAATTTATAAATTAAAAAAAAAACAGCCAGTAGAAATATTTGTTCTTTTTTTTTTAACACGAAAAATCGATTTATTTGTTAAAAAATTACAAGATTGTCAACATCTTTCGCCACTTTTTATCAATGTTTACTGTTAATTTATAATTTACGGAAATATGAAATTAAATTGTTGTTGATGTTTGTTATTTTTCCATGATAAATTCATTAATTTTGATGCAAAAATGATTAAATAACAAGAAAAAGGTTGGTGAATTCAATTGATGTTGCTTATTAATTAACATATATGAAAAACAATTAATTACAATTTTTGTGCAGCAAAAAAAAAAATCAAAATGAATAAATTACAGGTAGTTTTTTTTTTAGTGAGATTTACAAGAATAATAAATTAATTATCTTACTAATAATGAATTTTGCACAATGCAGTAATTTTACTTGCTTGTTTTTTTTTTCAACAACGTTGAAAATTTTGACTTGAAATTTCCGAAATAAACTAACCACCTAAACAGCAGCAGCAGCGATTTGAAGTAAATTAATTAATTTCGCTACATGATGAAAGGAAACTTGAAGACAACTGTTACTATATGCCTAACTAATTAATATCGCTCAGTTGCTTTTCAGTACTTTCAAGTTATTTATTAAGAGAAAATTGAAGAGATGGAAAACAAAATTTTTGCTTCGTCAATTTCCAACAAAATGTTTCCATCAACCGGACTAATCCTTTCTTTCCTGTTATCAACAGTTCCGTTTTGAATTTTAATTTTTCTCTTTTTTTTATTTTAAAAAATCAATTCAATTTAAAAATTTTTAATAATATAAAATTAGAAATTGCAAACAAAAAAAAAAAAAGTATGCTTTTAATTTTTCATAAATTAAATTAAATTTTGAATAATAGAAGAATTTAGTTGTTAATATTAGACAAAGTTAATTTATTCTTTTCAAAAAAATATTCCCTCATTCTTTTATTTTTTGTGAATTTAATTTGAATTATTAATTAAGATAACAGCAGCAAGTGGTCGAGTTGCAAAACGTGATACGGCAATATTACGATCCTTAAATTGGGACAATTGTTTCCCACAACCACATGGTGGTTGTGCATGTACTATGAAACAGGAAAATGGTCGAGAATTCGTTCAAACATATGATACTGATGAAAAATGCAAATCACCTAGTGCAGGTAAAAATTTTACCTTCATTTTTATTTAAAATCTTTCTAAGAAATAGGGAAACTCTCATACTATTTGCTTCAGTTAGAGCATTTTTTCTGTAATTTTTCCTTTTTTTTTTTTTTTTTTGTAGTTAAATTTTTAGCAATTAAATGAAAATTTGCCAAGTTTTCAAGTAGAGGCTAATGAGTGAACTAGCTAATTAGGAAATGCTTCATTTATTATTTTCTTCGCTTAATTTTATGGATGGTGACCCTGTAGCCAAATGCGAAGGCAACTGGTTTCTAACCAGAAGATTACAGGTCCGATTCCTGCCAGGGTCACCAGCGGTCTCCATGTTGGGAGAGGTTTGAGTGGTGTGATTAGACGGAGCTGCCCATGCCACGTTGAGGATGTCAAATCAGGACCAATACTCACCTAAGTGCTCTTCACGGGATCCCTTGGGCAAGGTGAAAGCGGAGAGACGTAAGCACGTCACGGTTCGCCTAACTAGCGAGTGACTTAAAGACAATGGTTTAACACAATTTCTTTCCAAGCAAGCAGGCAAAGGAGTTGTGGGGTTGACACGAGGAAATTCGTTGAGAAATCGGCCGAATAGTTTTTTTTTTTTTTTTTAATTTTATGGATTACCTTGCTAAGAAGGAAAAAAACAATGGAACATTTGCAATTGATTCTGCAACGTAATTATACAACAACAACAGCAACAACAACAACAACAAGATCTGATGTTAATTATTTTTAATTCTACAATAATGATAATAACTCGAAATCATTTCTAAACACGCTCTTATTTCTTTTTGTTTAATTAATTGGACATTATTTTAAAAAAAATATCTTTCAAAGTAATTTGAATAATTTATTAAAATTAACAACAGCCCATATGATTCGAAATCAATTAATATCAAAATGAAAACGCTTGCTGATCAGTAAGCATGCTTATCGATTGATAAATGATGATGAAGTATTAAGCACAGATATTACCATTATTAGCGATCAGGAAATCGGAATTATCAGTTGCTGTTTTTTTTTTTTTTTTTAAATCGTCTGTTATGGATGTTTAATCAAGTTCTTGAATAAAAAATAAAACGCATCATAAGTTCATATTTGCGGAATTTTCAAAAACAAACAAAAAACAAAATTAAACATTTTACAGGAGAAACAATACAGAATAAACAATTGTTGAATGTGGAAATAAGGGATCAATATGGTACTTACAAAGAAAACTGCTTTCCGTTACCATCAGGTGGTTGCAGGTGTGCTGAAAAAGATGAAGCTGGCAATGAAGTGGCAAAGAATTATGGTGATGGAGAACTATGCAAAATTTCGCAGGTATATGTTAATGAATTATTTAAGTAAGTTAATTAAAAAAACAAATAAATATCCTCTTTTTGGAATTCTCAATAGATTTAATTTACCTAACATAATGTTGAAATACCTTGCTACTCTTTGTTGCTTCAAACAGTGATCATTATTTCTAGAAAAACGATGAAAGCATAGGAAAAGAAAGGCCATCGCAAAATGTTCGTGATCCAGTTCGAGAAAAAGCTCAAGAAAATTATCGTGCTGTTATTAATGAGTTAAATGAAAAATTCCAGGGTCTTAAAGAAGGATGCTTCCCGAGACCCAAAGGTAAGTGTAACTTGTAACACTTGTAAACATTAAAAGATTAGCAAAAAGAAAACTTTGTAGTTTTTGAAATTTACCCATCCAAAAGTACGATTACAAATTTTTGATCAAACTTTCATTTTAGTTAAATTTTTTTCCTGAAATTCAAGGTTGTTTATGCATAACCGGAAAAGACCAAGATGGACGTGAAATTACGGAACGTCGAATGAATGATCGAGATTGTAAGTGTCAACCTGGTGAACATGGTAATGGATGTCCAACAGGCTAAGCATGACATGATGACTGCAAACAATATCGTTCATTAATTATGGTTGAAAAAAAATGATTCTTTCCCATATTTTTAATGATTTATAAAAGCTAATCTAATTCTTCTATAATTTCCCTGAAGTCACAGAAAGCAGTGAACATTGTTTAAATCCTTTTAATTCAAATTATCGATACGAAGATCAGTGATCCAATATAGTGGTAGCAGCTTTTGGATGTAATGCAAATACAAATTATATAAAACCAAACAGGAAGTTAATAGAATTCTTAATTTGGGATAAAGATGATACTGATAACAGTTATAACTCTCTATGATGGACAATACAAACTAATTTCAACTACCTGATCAAACTTGAATATCGATCGAGAAATTTACTTTGTCGCGATTTTTTAAATAGTCTCTTATCATTAACAACAAACCGAACATATTGAAATTTTGCACGACTTGCTTCCGAATCATTTCTATCGAGTCGTCGTAATGTCAACCGATATTTGCAAATATCTTCTGTGCTAATCAAGAAAAGCACAATAACGTGCAGTAAAGGTTAAAAAATATATGTAACGTAACTGGAAATAAAAAAAATAAACCACGCAAAAACCTGGCAATGCGTAACTTTCCGAAAAATTTACATTGTCAAGAAACTTATGCTATTTCCCAAAATTATCACTTAATCAATCGATCGTTTGTTTAGCAAAACCATTTTATCAATTGATTTTCCAAAAATTTTTACATAGATTGAATCAATGTCATATTTCCGACACATAATAACCGACACAGTAAAAATCATTGACCTTAGCGGCTTAAGCAAACTAAATCAGCTCAGTGATTAACAATACAAATAACCCGTAAAGACGAGAAATAAGTTGACTAGACATTTTTTATAAACAATGAAGATATAGAACCTGTGCATACTTCTAATCAACACTGCATTCTTTCACTTAAAAAATTCAAACACTGAACAAAAGAAGATGCCTCATTAATTTCTAGCACCAAAACAAGTGGAGACAAAATACATTTCATTAGTCCATGTAATGCTATCTTTTGTGAGGATATTTGATTTAGGACTAACAAAATATGATATATACTTAAAATAAAATCACTCTCTCGTGAAACCTTATATAATATACCCATAAATCTATCACTGTCGTTTCTTGTTTCCTGTTACCGTTCTTCTCGCTTTTTTTGGATTTCCACCAAGCCATGAAGCCAGCATTTCCGAAACATCGGGGACATCCATTTGTGGCATACTCTTAGCCATCTCCTGCAACCAAAATCTCCAGCACCAGACTATTACAGCAAAAAAGACAATATGATACAGTCGAGCAGATTTAACATCACATTTCCATTTTCATTACACTTCCAAATCTTTGTGAATTTTTTCGAACAAATTTCATTGTAATCACAGATTACAAATATGTAAATGTAAATATTCGCCATTACAGCAAAGAAACGCAGTTTTCTGTCATCAAAAAATAGCCATCAAACCAATCAGTCCACAAAGTGAGGGAAAAAAGCCGATAAACTTAATGATTTACCTTCTTAACTTCAGGATCATTTGCATTAACAAGTTTTGGCAATACAACAAGTAGAATGAGAGGTACAACCATCATTAACACCATTGGATTAGCAAGCATGTCTGTTAAGCGCCACTCATCTCGAGGTCGAAAATAGTTGATTCGATGGACTGCACTCAAATGTAACGGATATGGAAGTGAGGATACTGATGATGGCTGAAACGGATTAAACAATTGTATACCAATCACTGGGACGAGGATCAAAAAAAATGATACTGGAAAAATTAACCCAACAAACTCTTGTCCGCAGTGAACTGAAACTTTATCTACAACTTTTATAAACACCAGCATAGAATGCAACAAAATGAAGGCATAAAAACTAACTTGTAATAAATTAAGTCGTCGTGCTCTTATCTTACCCTTTGAGGTAATGTCGACACGTACCGGTTCAAAAGCATAATCTATATTAGAAATTTCAATAATATAAGAGCCTGGAGGTACTCCTGATACTACGAACGAGCCATCCTGTCTAAAAATTTACAAGTGAAATTATTTCGAATGTGCGTATCGCCATTTTCATTTTTTTTATACTACCCGTTACACTTCCATACTTTTATCCAACATTTTGGAACACATAAATTTTGACACTTCTATTTCGTTTAAATAATCTGCGGAAACAATTTCCAAACAGAAGTGCAAAGTTGAAATAAACCACTAACCTCACAAATGCAACATGCTTAAAACTGTGATCCACCAACACACGACTCTGACTTATTTTATCATGTTCAACAGCAGAAGATTCCGGAAGAATGATTTGCCCTTCGATTTTGTAGGTTGCCACAACATCCTTAGCAGCCAGTTCCGAGTCTGCCGCTAGTCCTTGCATCGCAAACAAAAACAGTAGCAGTGAGAACCTCGCCATTACCTTCCCAATAGGAAAATTAAAATTTTAAAACCATCCGGAAGTAAATTAAAAGGTAGAAAGAATGAAAAACGTCCAGCTGAATTGAAAAAAATATAAAGACTTTATGAAGCAAAAATGTGAAACTTATAAAAAATATCCATACGATAAAGTTTTTATTGCGCTCTTTTAGAAGAAACCAAACGCAAAATTCAAAGAATATTATACCACAAAGATAACTAAGAAAGTATCTCACAAGGAAACAATAGCAACAAAAAACATAAATTACTGATGAAAAATAATAAAACAATTCAAGTTAAAAACTAAAATTTAACAAGTGATTGACAAGAAAAAGTATCACTTTGATATTTACCATTGTAACTGGCAACCACTGCGCAACAGATTTGCCATACACGTATTTTTTTGTCAAAATGGAAATAGCAAATCATGCAAATTCTGATAAAACTACACATAAAACGTATTCAAACAAACAGCGTTTTGATGGTATCATTCAATAAAAATTATGAAATATTATGAACATCCACAGAAAACACATTCGACAACAGAACTTTGTAAACCTGAAGTTCCATCTGAAAATTATATTGCATAGCTTAGCTACTAACCTATTAACATTCAAAACATGATAACATATAACAACGAGCTGCGATGGCACATAGATGAACCGCTGAATATAATCGCATGAACGCAGGTATGCAGCGATGCTAGCAAAATGAAGGAAAATAGATAAGACATCGTAGTACTGCATTGTACAATGCAGAAATATTTTGCAAGACAATCAGTTAAAACGCTTCAAGAACTCTTCGGCAGATACACGAGCACGAGCATTTAGTGCTAATTTCATATCACTGATTTCCTATAAAAAATACTGCTTTACATGTGACAAAGAAACCTAAATAATGAATTCCGACATATATGATATATTTCTCAAACATTTCTCAATCAAATACTGCTTTGAAGCAATTGAAAAGAAAATTAATAAAATGAACCAAAATTATCAACATAATGAAAGCTCTCAAAATTCTTGACTCTTTGCAAAACACCACTCTCTAATGTTTCAAATCACTCTGATTGAATCACATGTTATTTTGTCGATGGATGAAGAAAGAACATACTAGCAGCATGATGAAGCCGTTATAAGTAATTATCTAGATTGCTTAAAAAAAGCAAGGAAACCATGCGAGTGTTCAAAAAGCAGATAAACGACTTGCATGCTCAGGTGAAAAAAGGTGCGGTTTCTCTATACTTTCACGCGAACATTTCGGTTGCGCACTAAAATCTTGAAAATATATGTATAAAAAAATACCTTGTCGATTTCCTGCATAAAATGAATCAAGAAATCGACCAATTTGTGTTTGTACATCATTTCCGTATGCGTTGCTGTTATCAAGAAGGATATATCATAACCCGGTACTGGCTTCCTATAAAAATTGATTCTAGCATGAACAATAAGAAACAACAATGTTCACCAAAATCATAGCTTCCCTTTTGATGCAAAATCTCAAAGTTTAACAGGAAAAAGTTTAATTACACTATTACTAGACAAACAAATTAAAAGAAGCAAACCTTCGAAGTATAATGAAATTATCTGCCCTTTGACGCATGAAACGTGTAAACTTATGAGTCAAAATTCTCTCAATATCATCAGCTTGCTTCACGGCAATACTGACACGCACCGAATTTATCGACGGCTCAATCAGTACACGTTCCTGTTTGTTACGTGAAACAACCACCGGAGTTAATAAAAGTTCGGATGACGTTCCCACTTCAACCTAAAATCACCTATCATTTGATTTTCACCTTCTAATGAGAAGCATTTTCCCTTTTTTATCCATTTCCTATATTTAAAAAGGCGGTCTCATGTTAATGAACTTATCCATAAATGGCTGTTCCTGAAACTACGTGGTAACATTCATAAGTTCTAAAGTTACAAAATGAAAACGGTGAAATTACGCGAAATACCACTTACTTCCGGCTTATTATACCTCTCAACTACCTGAGAACTAAACTGCTCCAAGCACATCGCAGCCTCTAATGTTTTCCGTACAGCTTCCAAATATGGCTGCAACGTGGCACTCTGCAAACAACTCATTATTGAATTCGACTATAGTACAAGCACAAATAAACTAATTTTTATAACTTCTATAAATCTAGAGCTTTTACAAATATGCTTTTCTTTGTTACAAGACCCCTGCAGTAGCAACATAATGCATTGAAAAAAATGTTTTCACTAAGGTATGAAGCTTAACGACACCAAATATTTTTTTACAATTGACAAATATAGTAGCAAATGTAATCATGATACGCATATATGTAAATTTACGGACAGAGAGTAAATAAGAGCTAGGCATAAAATAGCAGTAGCAGTTTATAGATTAAAATGAATTAAGCGGAGATGAATAAGGCAAAATAATGTAAACTATCAAAACATATGTCAACAATATTAGGCACAACTAAAAAAATTTAATCAACAAAAGTCAACAGTATAAATGGAAAATGCCTATATCAAGTTCATCAATTTGTCTACTGCAAAATGTTATTTCTGATAACATTTTAAATGTTTTCTGAATTCTTTGCAAGCATAGACTTCTGAAAAAAAAAGAACATTTCATGCTCTTGAATTCCGATTTCCAATAACTTGTAATGAATAAATAAAAATGCAATATGCAAATTAACAAGTTAAAAAGTTTGGAAAAAGAACAATGAAACCAAGCGCATACCATTCTTTGCAAGCATAGACTTCTGAATTAAGTTATCCGCAGATTGAAAATGTTCACGTCCTGCAACTAAATTTTTATGTAATGAACGAGTACAAATATTAGCTGATGCAGAAAATTAAAATCATCCTATATCTATTAACAAAATGCCACAAACACATACGGAACTACTAGCCATATGTGTAAAAAAACGCGCTAGGCATACGTACACGTCTACGAATATAGAGAACATTACGTTCACGTGCGTACAAACACAACTCAACACTTACACAACTATTCGACCAACCCAAACAATATAACGTCAACAAACTACAAGTGTAAGATCTATGATTTCTTTTGCAGCCTAATGGCAAGTGATTGCAGTAGTTCACAGGTGAATGACGAAAGCTTACAGGTGGAAAAGAGCGATAATTATTTAGCAAAATTCAGTTCAGTAATTATATTACACAACCATGTTCTTCAGTCAACAAACTTTGAAAAATTTTTAATGAAAATAAATTGGTGAAAAAGGATGAATGAATGGTAATGAAACGTACACACGCACGCTTACCAATATTCTTCAAACCAGCAAAACTTACGCAATTGTACATTTCGTTTTTGTACGTGAATGCAAACCTGTGAAAACCTTCTCATTTAAAGTTAATAAAAGTTGATTACAAGATCTACGGTTAGATGCATGGCGTAGGGGCTGATTAGCAGTATTGTTGCACATTTACATCAGTGGTTCAATTCCTGTGCGTTGATCGATACAATCATAGAGCCAATCCTTATCAGATAAATCTTTGATGACCAAAATGATAGGACTGAGCACGGCGAAGAACTGCTTATTTTTCACAAGCATATAAAATCGCATAAGTAGAAATAAAAATTAGGAAATGACCGGGCAAAAGTCAGGAGAATGGTTGAAGAGAATGACTGGAAAATTGAAATAAGTAAATTTGTGTACAAATTTGGCTATATCACCTAAAAT